>JAVDOI010000056.1:677500-800000 GCA_032191485.1 Leptoclinus maculatus | reverse complement strand
ACCTTTAGGCCACATCTGCCCGTCTACATTCCCTCCAAATGTTTCATAGGTTGTGTTGTCACAGCCTCTGATTCCTCTCTGTCTGGGCTGCTTTCTCTTGGGCACCCTAGAAAACACGAGACCAGTCCGATCTCCACCCTTCTCCCCAGTCAGCCGCGCTCTGACTGCATCCATCCGGTTTATTTGTTCGTGCTCGGGATGTTTGTTGAACGGAGGCAGAAGCTGCAGAGGACGGGACGCCGTCCGCCACGAGAGGCTTTGTTTCCTATTTATTGGGTCTGTGGGTCTGGCTCTAGGACCTCTTTCATATCCTGTAAGATGTATATACGAGTGTATATAGTCGTCTTCTCCTTCCTCTCTTTGAACCCCCCCGACCCTCCTCATCCTCCTTCTGTATCTCACAGCCTCCCATCATCGGCAGGCTGGTGTCGCCTTCATCTTACGCGTGTGTGGTTCTTATGTTTTTCACACTAAGTGTAATCTAACAAATGTTTCTCATCATTTCTTTAATGTTTTCCAACATCTTTGATTTGATCACTTTAATCAGATATGTGTTTCCTGTGTTGTTGTCGTTTCATTTGTTTCTGTGGTTTCTTTGCATGTACATGTCGCTGCGTCATCTGGTATTTTTATTTTGTAATTTTGTTTTTATAAAAAGGTTTGAAAATTTGATAAAAGGGTCTGATCACTATCTCACTGAGGTTAAGGACTGAAACGGAGAGATCCCATCTAATTACTTTCTGATTGGTTGTTGCCACGAGTCTGGACGGATCCTATTGGTCGAGGCAGTCGGGATTTGAGTGATATTGCTTTTGTAAAAAGCCAGTACTGGTACTGATGGACTGAAGCTGCCCCCAGCTGAGCTTTAATCATGTAAGTTCATCTGTTTTCGTATAAAACAACCTGTTTTGTCCTAATCCTGCCAGATAATCATATCCGAGGTGGACCACGCTGACTGAACGTTATCTTAAATCACGCGTCAGTGTCACTTCACTGTCGTTTACTTTTATCCCTCGTGTCCGAGTGTTTTAGAGGAACTTGACATTTTGGAAAATAGGCTTTTTTGATGAACCGCAGATGAGAGGATTGATACGTGAAAGCAACCAGTTCCTTTAAAGAAGTGGGCGGTGTCTCTCTGAACTCCTCCCACTGTTTGTTTTAGGGTGTGTCTGTATCCTGTGGAGCTCCGCCCTCTTGTCCGTAGCCTCTCTGATGTTTGTAGTTCACAACGGTCACATGTGGCACCGCCTGACCAATCTGACAGACTGAATAAAAAAAACGTGATTTCCCACAATTCCTTGTAGTAAGAAAATGTTTTGGCAGCTGGAGAAAAAGGGCGTCGCCCATAATGTTTCTCTCTTTTTCAGTCTTTCTCTGCGTTGATCTGCTTCTCCTGCTGGGTTATTATTATTATTATTATTATTATTATTATTGCTGCTGCTGCTCTGTGGCTGTTGTAATAAAAATACAAAAGATCATCAACAGGAAAAATAACTGATGTGAAATCATTTCAATCAAAATAAATTGTCTGTGAATATGTTTCAGCTGCGTGTGGCATGTCTTCTTCTTCTTCTTCTTCTTTTTACGAGACGAACTTGTAAATTGTATTAAGTAATCATTTAGTTATGACTGCAGTACAACAGTGATGTACTGTAACACTTTGAAAAGAATATGAAATACACAACTGGGCCATTCTCCAATATAATACAAACAAAATGTGAAAAGAACATTTTAGATTTGGTAAATAAATTCTTACGTAATGTCGTGCAATGCAAACCAAATTAGAAGTGATATCAATACGTCAGAAGTAATGATCCGAACTATTTCATACTATGAGATTCTGTACGTAAATATTTATACTTTCAGGTATATTTATCTCTGTCTCAGTATTTTCAACTCTATTTGCACCTTTCTTACAGAACGATGTAGTAATACTAGTAGTAGTAGTACTACTAGTAGTATAATGTAAATATACGTAGTAGGTTGTGGTAGCTGAATGGGTCATTTCCATAATATATGTTTGGTATGTTCTTGCTTATATTTTGAAACCAGACTGTCATGATGATGATGATGATGATGATGATGGTTATAGAGATTAAAACCCTTTAAAGGGACAATAGAACCCACAGAACAGATTGTACTTAAAGCTCCCGTTGAGTCACTGAAACATGTCTCACAATGACTGAACGATGAGACCTTATTAACAACCCAACATACTTTCTTCATGAATACAACACGTCATGTGACTTTGTTCCAATGGACACATGCAAGTGAATCAACTGGAGCAGTTTTTTCTGAGTAAATAATATATTAACATAGTAATTGAATGATTTGGTAAGTTATTAAAATTCTGAAGTCTGAATGAACAGCGTGTTGAGCCTTTAATCAATGTTCTTACTATTAAGTATTAAGGAAACGATGTTAATATGTCGGCCTGTAGTGAACGAGTACTCTTCATTAAAAACAATGATTTAGGCTCATAATCATAATCACTTTCTGGCAAGTGGGAAACTGCAAAGAGCTCATTTCTATAACCCACCTGCATGCAACAGATGTGCATGTTATACCCAGTGATGCCATCCCACAGCAGTGTGAGCAGGCTGGTGACCAGCATGAGGAGGAGGAGCCAGGCTGGTGACCAGCATGAGGAGGAGGAGCCAGGCTGGTGACCAGCATGAGGAGGAGGAGCCAGGCTGGTGACCAGCATGAGGAGGAGGAGCCAGGCTGGTGACCAGCATGAGGAGGAGGAGCCAGGCTGGTGACCAGCATGAGGAGGAGGAGGAGCCAGGCTGGTGACCAGCATGAGGAGGAGGAGCCAGGCTGGTGACCAGCATGAGGAGGAGGAGCCAGGCTGGTGACCAGCATGAGGAGGAGGAGCCAGGCTGGTCACCAGCATGAGGAGGAGGAGCCAGGCTGGTGACCAGCATGAGGAGGAGGAGCCAGGCTGGTGACCAGCATGAGGAGGAGGAGCCAGGCTGGTGACCAGCATGAGGAGGAGGAGCCAGGCTGGTGACCAGCATGAGGAGGAGGAGCCAGGCTGGTGACCAGCATGAGGAGGAGGAGCCAGGCTGTTGACCAGCATGAGGAGGAGGAGCCAGGCTGGTCACCAGCATGAGGAGGAGGAGCCAGGCTGGTGACCAGCATGAGGAGGAGGAGCCAGGCTGGTGACCAGCATGAGGAGGAGGAGCCAGGCTGGTGACCAGCATGAGGAGGAGGAGCCAGGCTGGTGACCAGCATGAGGAGGAGGAGCCAGGCTGGTGACCAGCATGAGGAGGAGGAGGAGCCAGGCTGGTGACCAGCATGAGGAGGAGGAGGAGCCAGGCTGGTGACCAGCATGAGGAGGAGGAGCCAGGCTGTTGACCAGCATGAGGAGGAGGAGCCAGGCTGGTGACCAGCATGAGGAGGAGGAGCCAGGCTGGTGACCAGCATGAGGAGGAGGAGCCAGGCTGGTGACCAGCATGAGGAGGAGGAGGAGCCAGGCTGGTGACCAGCATGAGGAGGAGGAGCCAGGCTGGTGACCAGCATGAGGAGGAGGAGCCAGGCTGGTGACCAGCATGAGGAGGAGGAGCCAGGCTGGTGACCAGCATGAGGAGGAGGAGCCAGGCTGGTGTGGCTGTGTATAGTTCTTCCACTCGCTACTGAGGCTCCTGACTGTTTGTTAAATTAATCAATTGTTAAATTGCCAATATGTCTTGTTTCTTCAGACTTCAATCATCCACCAAACAAGAGTCAACAGCAGAATAAGCTGTTTGGCATTGGCAGAGAAGATTTGGCACATTTTTCATGCGCACAACCCACATACTCAGCTCTGCTGCTCATCCCACAAAGTTTCTTACAAATGTGGCCCCGTTTAAAAGGGAAATAAACAGGCTTTCCAACGGTATAAGATTCATAAGAAGCATTGTTACAACAGAGAAATAATCTACCAAACACAAATTCCAAACTTTTTGTTCAATGTTTATATATTAGCAGGTCATGACTAGAAACTGGGCGATGCAGCTTTGAAGTCAAATAGATGTTTAACCCGTCGTATTGTCAACCTATTTGAGAATTATGCAAAAAGATCAAATTCTTAAAAATAAGCGGTGTAACGACGTTAAGGCTCTACCTTGGAGTCTTGACTGATAAAGTATATTTTTGTACTCATTCATACAGAATGTGTTGGTGGGTCTCCAGTCCGGTTTAATGGAGTTAAACTTTACATCTTCTAAAGTATAGAAGTGAAGAAACAAACCGTTTATATATTAACATAGCTCACTGCTCACCTTTGGCTTTACTGCACTCAAACATCATTTATTACTTTCAGTCAAAGTCACATTTCTGTCTGACATCTACTCCTATAATAAACCTATTCAGATATTCATATTGCTTTGGCATGTAGCCCAGATATTAGGGCACTATTAAACTTCAAATTCCCAGATTGATTAATCTACTGAAAGTTATACTTTCAAATCCTCGACAGTTTTATATTTACTTTAAAACCACAGGAAATGACAAGTGCTACTAGAGATGCAGTCATTAGTTTAAAACGTTCATATGGAAGCTTTAGTTTTTAACCCCTGAAGCTTTGCCTTGATAAATAGTAAAGAAAATACATTTTCTGTGACATGCTTGACCCTCCTTTCCCTTTGTTCAAACTGGGAGAAAAGAAAAGACTGACCTTTCCAGGGTGTCCCCGACTGAAGGAAGTTGAAGCGGCGCAGACATCGGTGCTCTTCAACTACGGACACTTTTCAAATCCCCGACTCCCCCAAAGCGCCTCACATTTAAAGTTGATGCTGTTTTCAGACAGCAGGGTTATTACCATCTAATGCACGGTTTCACATTCAATATGCATCAACATCCCAGCGTTTCACAGGTCATAGACCTGTAGCTCTGTACAGCATTGTGTCATGAGAGCTGAAGAACGTGTAGCCCTCTGGTGCGATAGGTCAAACAAAGCCTGAGTCACGACAGACGAGCCCAAGAAACCATCTGCAAAGACCACTTAGCTTCAGAAATTAAGATGAAATTTAATTAATAATCGGACAAGAAAAGTGTGTTGAACAATCCATCTGTAGATGCTTCTTCCCCTTCCAATGCTGGCACGGTACACAAAACATTTCCCCAACCAGCGAGTCATTCGTTGCCAAGATGAAAAATAAAAAAGCGGTCACATTTGGCAGCGAGTCCATGGAAAGGATGGAGAAGGAAAGGCTGCAACAAAGACACCATTTAAATCCCAGCTGTAGGTACATGCGTCAGTAAGCGGCCTATTTAGGAAGCAGACGAGGACGGATGTTCAGCAGCAATGCTGCCATTACTGCATCAGATTTATCAGTAGACTACCAACTGGCCCATCGTTTCAAAGTTCATAGCCTCATGAAGGCGGACCAAGTGGACAAAAAGCGGTGGCGCGAGGGTTCAGCCTGACAATAGCACCAAAACCACTCCCAGGGTTACACGTCACAGAGACTGAGTCTGCTGGGGCTCATGGTGTACATGAGCATGAGCCTGACCCTGACCGTCAGAGCAGGACTGTGTGCACGTTACACTCATTGAGACACTTGAAGAGAACGCGTTAGTGTTTCTTTCACAGCGGTCAGTCTGAACTGTAACTTCTTCAGGTAGCAGTGAGTCACAGAGCGCTTCGTCTTTAACAGCCACGTTCTCTACAACGCTGTCGCTACCTCAGAGCACTTCTGCACATCTTGATCTAAAGGGAGCGCCCTGAGTCTAGTTGGGACTTACAGATCCCAGTACTGGATCCATTAGCCTTCTAGCTTAGCATTAGGAACCCAGTCAGCATGAACACAGCCTTAATGGAAAGGGGGGGGGGGGGTGTGTTGGTACGGCTCTTCAGTAACAAAACATAACTATCATCTTACTTCCATAATAAATAAAAAAAATACCAAAAAAAGCGTGTCAAATCTTACTCGATGCAGAAGAATACAAGAGACATTTACAAATAACAATACCTGCAGCGAAAGTAAAAGGTTGAGTGTGTTCCATTGAGCGATGGAGGAGAGGATCTGAATATAGCAGCTGTTGGATGTGCTGATGACAGACCAGTCACAACAGCTGTTCTGTGGTAATTCATCTTATGTTTCTGTATACATTTCTTTTTATAAAATATTTTATTCATACAATCATTTCTTTAACTATAGCAACATTACCATTTAATTGAGTGGCAAGATATCAGTCGCACATCACCTCATAAGAACAATAGTATATAAACAAATGCAGAACAAAGGTATTCTGGATCCATTTGAGTATGTCTCTCATTTTGCTTTTCAGTTCGTCCTGTGTCTGTACACCTGTCTTGTCCGTCTGTCAGTGATGAGCCAATAGGAGTATTGCTGGTCCTGGTGGGGGCGTGTGATTGGTACAGCTCTGAGCAGTGGCCTCTGCTGGCTGGCCAGCAGGAGGGCCCTGCGTGGCACAACAGGCTGGACGTCAGCCGGCACTGGGAGGCCTCACGCCGGCCCGTTTACAGCTGGCTCTGAGGACACGGCACTCTGGTCCAGTCTGGGACATGACGGGGAAAAGGACACGTCCATTTTTGAGTAACAGACAATGAAGCTGTAAAGTATAGAAGCGTTTCTCTGCTCGGTGTAGTAGATCTGGAGGTTTCCTGGACACAGACATTAGAGAGTCACACTTACTTGGCCTCCTCGACGGGCGACATTTCCTCCAGAGGACCGTTGGGAAGCTCGCCGCTGGGCCGACACTTCTCACTGCTTACAGGTGGGGAGAGGAAAAGGTTAAGACGGTCGTTTGTGTCACTAATGGAACAATATAAGATGAGACGATTACAATTCTGTAGAAAGACGAGATGCACGAGTTGATATTCCTCATCTGAATGAGACATTGAATCAATAGGATCTATAAAACATGTAAGATATATGTACACGCGATATCCACGACGCTGCATGTTTGTGGACAAAGCTGTATGGAGCTCGGACTTTTACACAATTCATAAATTGATAAATGTAAATGCTGAATTAACTAAATCTGCATTTACATGATGCATTAAAAAGTAAAAGAAGCTCAATAAAGTGAATTTATTTTACTCATGAATCTTTGTACCACATTGCACCTCACAATTCATTTTCCTCCTGATTTCTGTAGACACTGACAAACCCTAAACAGGGCTTTAAGATATCGTGTGTGTGTGTGTGTGTGTGTGTGTGTGTGTGTGTGTGTGTGTGTGTGTGTGTGTGTGTCATCTGACCCTGTTTTGGGACAGCAGGCTGCTGAGCTGTTGACTCCCGTCCTCTCCGACTCCACACACTCCACTACTGAGTATTTCTCTGAAGAGGCACTCTTCTCTTCATCGCTGCATCACACACACACACACACACACACACACACACATCAATACCATAGGAGGTGACCCGCACCACCGCGTTCCCCACAGAACACAGTGAGATGTGCACGGTGACGCATGCTGGACGGACACACAGTAAAAACAAAGGATGAGGGTGTTGAAATGGAGCATCAAAATGTACAGCAAGTGGAGAAAGTCAACGGTTTGGGTAGGATGCTGTTGTTTTGTAGTTACAGAGCCAAACAGTAGGCAGGCCGACCAAACGAGTTGGACACTGATTAGACCCAAATTGCCAGCCGTCAGTCTTGCTTTGTCTCAGAGAACCACCAATAATCTTGATGAGGCCTCAATCAAAGCAAAACGCCCACAAACATCCAGATAGAAGCTCTGCTTTGAGACACGATGATGTAAGAACAATAGGGGCCCAATTACAAACCTCTGGTTAGAGTTACCACATATCATTCATACCAGTATCTTAATACTTGGTTGAAAGTAGTCTTAACAAATAGAAACCTTTAATGTAACTTTTACAAACAGGGACACGACCACTCGTCATGAACTTTCACTGCTCTAAAGAAACGCTTTGTTCTTAAGAAATAACCCTTTCATAAGTTACTGAAATGATGATACATGTGTTTCTATAAGTGCTTCTCTTTTACAAGTTACAAACTTGTATTTGATGAAATAGCATTTGAGTTCAATTTTAGTGATTAAAAGTAATGAGTGGGTTATTATTATAAACGTCTAAAGCCCCAGTTCCACCGAAAGCCGGACCTACTACGGATGTCCCCGGAGACACTACGGATCAGATCCGGGGTCATCCGGGAGTGGAATCGTAGTCAGTCCGGGACGTTCCGTGATGAACCGTAGTAAAACCGTGGCCATCTGTGCTGAACCGTGGCCACCCGTGGCGTATCCGGGAAGACGAGCGGCTCGTCGGACGTACAACTAACATCCGGGGTGATCCGGGGACATCCGGGAATGGAGAGGGGGGCGGCGTTGATCGTAGCGCATCCGGGAAGAAACGTAGTAGGACCGGGATGAACCGTAGTAAGACTGGGATGAACCGTAGCATAACCGTGTTAATCCGGGATGAAACGGGAGCTAGTTGACACCCCGGAGCACCGCGGATGGGTTTAATTTTCGGCATGTTGTTGTCGTCTGAGGAAGATTCTTCTTCTCCTGCTGCTGCTTTCTTTGCAGCAGCAGTCATCGCCTTCTTCTTGGGTTTAATTTTCGGCATGTTGTTGTCGTCTGAGGAATATTCTTCTTCTCCTGCTGCTGCTTTCTTTGCAGCAGCAGTCATCGCCTTCTTCTTGGGTTTAATTTTCGGCATGTTGTTGTCCTTTCAACTATTTTCGGAAGAGTGATTTTGTCTGTGAAAATCAGAACTATTTATACCCTGACGCTTCATCCGGGACGCATCCGGGCCGTGTCCGTGGCGTATCCGTAGTTGAACCGTGGTCAAACCATGGCCATTCGGGATGAACCAGGCTTGAACAGGGGTGATCCGTGGCGGAACCGTAGTAGAACCGGGAAACATGTCAAATGTGTTGTCATCCGGGACGATTTCCTTCCCGGATCACCGCGGATCACCCCGGTTCTCACCTCTTTTTATCCGAGGTGATCCGGGGACATCCGGGGACATCCGACTTTCGGTGGAACTGGGGCTTAAATGGTCGTCATTATTCCTATTAACGGTCAAAACGTACCATTATAATGTCAATGAACTGTGTGTTCAGTCAGAACATGAAGGTCCCGTCAGTCAGGGTTCACTGCCGTCTACACACACATCCAGTATTGTTTGCACATTAGAATGTGTTGAGCAGTTTCACATTTGAATCTTAATAACTCACAATCTTAAAATGGAGACAATAAGTGAGAAACTAATAAAACTAAGTGTGGAGTTGTAGAGGCCACTTTCACCAACTCATTTCAAACTATAAGTCGTGTTTAATCCGGTTGGCTCGTTAAGAATAAAGCCATAAGCGAATACGTTTATTGGACAACACCTTTGGTAAGAACACATGCAGAATGGAGATCATGAAATAAAAACAAACAAGGAGCTGAAACCAAAGAAGATCAAAATTGGGAAAGAAAAGTTGGTGGTTGACGTGACAACAAGACTACATCACGGCTGCAGGCTGATCTCTGATTGGCTGTACATACCGATAAGATTTCAAAACTCTGAAGAAGACCACACCCACAACGCACAGCAAGAGAGAGAGGAGGGGAAGCTCAGGTTGTAAGTGTCACTCAGGTCATCACACAGTTGTTAGACAGACAGACGGTATAATGCAGCATCAACACGGGACAGGAGGACAGGACAGCAACTGGAAACCTGAGGACTCCACTATGTAGGACTCATTAGTGGAGAGGGGGGGCTGGAGTCAGGTAGTGTGTGACAGGAAGTATGAGGTTAGCAGTAACGTAGCTACGCTGAAGAAGTCCGACAACAAGCCGGCCCCCTGCCGGTTAAAGTGGAGGGTTAGCCCCGATGCTACAACTTCAGCCAAGGCTCACTTTAGTTAGGCTGAGCTTTAAGTCTCATTTTAGTGACAAATAGACACTCCTCTTCAGGCACTAGTTAGTTTTTATTTTCAATTTCACAGCATGAGAGATGCTCTTCACTTTTATAGCCTAGGGTGAAGTGTTTGAAATGTTCAGAATACAAATGGTTCAAACCTTCCAGTGGGACATTTAGACTTTTCAATGATGTAGAGGGCACTTCATACTCACAATATAACTTTAAAGCCTAAATACATAATCACCACAAAGGCTTGCTCATGTCATCTTTATGTGCCATTCTGTTACAGGAGCTATAACCACCACATAGACAGACAGTGAAAGAATGAGCACAAAAGGTAAGACAGATGAACTAGTCGAAGCAGAGCTCTGGCAGTTTAGTCTCATCCTGACCTAGAACCTGGCTTTGCTAGTCTGTGTTTTGAGTGCACGATGCACGGATGGGAGGAGGGGAACAAACTGACGGGAAGTCCATTCGAATGAGGAAGAACAAAGCAAGCTGGTGGGAATTTGGTGAGAACTGGGCCTCTCGATGTTGTCTCAGAACAAGTGTTTCTAGTGTGAAGTCACACTGTGGGGATTCTGTCCACAAGATCAAACTAAATGCACAGCATTGGTGGGCCGATGACTCAAACCCAGGTAAACTATTTTAGTCAACACTCCAAAGAGATGCGTTTGAATGGCCTGGGGCGTTAAATAAAACACCACCTCTACAGGAACTGTGACCCAGTGATAGTGCAAGGGCACTCATGAAAACAGATGTGGAAGACTAATGACATGGAGTAGCTACTCTGGGACACACCATACTGTAAGAGTGAAGTGCAGTGATCCCCTCCTGGGTCTTTATAACACCAGGACGATAACTTTAGCACAGAGAGCCATGTTGTGATCTTTTGTGTATATGTTTGGCGAACCTCTTGAAGACGGCGGTCTCAGTCTTGGCGTCGACAGTGAGGCTGACCGTCTCCTTCATGGAGCCGTTGATGACTGTCTCCGTGATGCTGCGCTGCTCACAGGAAGCCGTTTCCTCCTCCGCTTTAGGTCTCCCACAAACCTTAGCTGAGGTGGAGGAGGGCGAAGCCACACTGGTACCCAGCCAGCCATCACAATCTGGGGGGGGTGACAATAGGTTCAGATCTTAACACCTAAAGACTCATCAGCTACCCGGACATTAGGGATCATCTTTGGGTCATTTAGTTTGTGTGACATCGTACACAGTGTATCCAGGTTGAGCTCATCACAGAGTGGGAGTACCCTATGGCTGTGCACACATCTCACCTTCAGGCTGCATGGGGGCATTGACCCCCAGGGGGTCCATTGTCTCTATGCTGGTTTCCATAGCAACAGGAGAGTTGCACCTCAGAGGGTCTTTGGGGCTGAAAGAGAGCATCTTCTATTCATGAAACACTCAAAGACTGCAGGCACACACTCACAAGCTGACCCAGAGTCTGTTGGGACGTCCTACCTGACGGGGGTGAAGTTGGAGAAATCAGCCCAGCCTGTTTCAGAGCTGGAGGTGGCAGGAGGAGTGGTGGCGCTCCACGACGCCTCTGGGACGTCTTCTGTAGAAGAGGGGGAGGAGGGCAAAGCAGTGGGGGCAGCAGGGTTGTTGGGGCTGGAGGCCGGAGCCGTGGACGTACCCGTGTCCATGGGGATGTCATCAAAGTTGGCTGTCCACACGGGCCCTAACAGAGAATAATGATTATAAAAAACATGAAATCAGTGGGAAAAGGTACGGTGTTGAACGCACCGCCGCCCCTACGTGCATGGACAGAAAACAGTTCTTTCATGAACCATCAGCACCGTGTGCAAAAACCTAAAGTGAAGATAACCCTAACCACAGTTCTTACATCAGCCCTGAACCCACGGCCCAGTCTAATTCATTGTGAATAATGTGAACTGGGCTGAATCTGATCTGAATCCTAAACCCCGTCCAGGCAGAAGTTGTTCTTACTTGGGTTCACCCGTTAGTTAAGTCCTTCGGGTTGATATGTAGTAGTCTTGGGTACACCAACCTGTGTCGACTTCCATCCGGTCGTCGGTGCTGGGGTTGGAAGCTTCAAACGGATCTCTCTTCCCGTCCTCCTCCTCCGAGTCGGTGCTTTCCTCGCTGTCCGTGCTGCCTGAACTCCTGAGATGGACACGCACATCACCGGTTACTGTTAATCCACATCTGACTTCATCTCATTACTACTTCTTGCACCGCTGGGCCGGTGCTACACAGTATACAGCGCTGGCAGTTAATAGTGGATTTAATCATGGGCTGACTGTCTGTTAACATATTCTCAAGTATTAATTACTCAAGTTAAATCTTCTCCATGGAACTTACATTTGGGATGATTTGTTGATTGTGGACCAAAGAGCTAGTGTTTCCATGAGCACCCCCCCCATGAGTTCAAGGTTTTAACATAGTCATTGAAGTATATTCAGTATGACATTAAAGAGAACATTCTGGCAGCTCCACACTACTACAAAGGACTGTTAAGACTTGGTCTTGAGGTTACGGTTAAACTCAAGTTCACGGCTGAATGAGGGTTAGGGTTAGACAGTATATAGAAAGACAAACGTCTGTGTGTTTCACTGACCTGGGGCGTCTCTGGGCCTCTGGTGCAAAGGTGACATCCTTCTCATCCCAGATATCCTCCTCGTCTGAACCGGCGTCTTCAAACTGCTGGATTTTCTCCTTACAGCGCGCCTCAAACAAAGCTATATTTGCCTGTGGAAACACACAGGGGCCACACACTTAGACACTTAAGACTCTTCTTACATCTACAGCACGTCCACATATACACTGAATCCTACACAACAAAGGCCTCTCAAGACGAGAAGCAGACATTAACACGTACACCTCCAGCATCCTAGCACAACAGCTGCACAGCAGGCCTCAAACAGAATATCTAGGTATGCACATTAAAAACAATGGGATAGTATTTGATCAAATGCAGGCTAGAACAACGTTATCTCACTTTGTTAACAGTGATTTCAGTAAATACAAAAACATGCCATATTGACAGAATAACACATTTGTTCTATGATCATTTTACTCACTCCTCTCATTGACTATGTATGAATTCAAGATTAATAATCAAAGTACTTACACTTTCATTTGTATTCAGAGAAAAATTGATGTCTGATATTCTATCAAAGGGAATACTGCAATGTTAAAGAGAACAGAGTTTAGTTCAGTTAGGCATCCACAGATATAGACACAGGCAGACGGCTCCAACACGTCAGGTTCAACACTGAAGGAGAACTAACTAGCTCACGCCATGCCAGCTTCATGTCACACAGAGTAAAGTGTAAACTGGACAAAGAAAAGAGTCAAACATGGGCCCTGGGAGAAAAAGACGCCAAAAGAGACACTTTCAACATCGCTTAATGGATGACTATGTACCACAACATGGAACATTTTAAATAGTTGATCAAACATTTGGGGGAATTATTTGCAGATGAGAATAATATCAGCTCAAGGATTAGCCTAGCTTAGCACAAAGACTGGAAGGGTTCTTTAAAGAGTGAAAACACACTAAAGCTGTACATAGATTACGGCCGCAACTAAAAATGATTTTCATTATCAGTTAATCTGCTGGTGTGCATTTGATACTACATGAATACATAGTGTGTTATTGTGATGAGCCATGGAACCTTTCACACAGTCACAAATAAATGTTCATCATCATTCATTTGAGACCAATCTTTCCTGTCAGGCTGCATGTTGTGTGCAGTCTGATGTGCTGACTTTCAAGATGAGGCTTGTTTCAGGGGATCCTCCACTAATGGTTCTACTGGACCTTTGGGGAGCAGGCCGGATATGTATACATGAAATCTTTTATCTTCCTCAACGTTCATGATTAGAAAGACAGATACTGGTACAACCTCCAGAGTAAAGGACTCGGCGGTCAGCAGCCGTGCAGGAGAGACGCTCCACAGGGCGCTGGGATTTTATAACTAACTGTGATCAGTCTGCACATTTATACTTTTTGACTGTGTGAAGATGCAAAGTCTCACAGGACATCATGGTTGAAAGAGCAGTTACTTCTTTCTGAACATGGTGGGAAGGTGAATTGTTCACATTTGACTGAGCTACACGAGCAGTTTCCCCATGCTTCTAGTTTTTGTGCTGAGTCAGGCTAATACCATCCAGGGCCTGTGTAAGAGCTGAAAGTCTTTAAACTCACATGGAACATCTCATCTGACTCCGGTAACAATGCTCGTTTTCTTTTCAATCCAAATGTTTGCTTTTAATAAGCTCTGTCAGAAGTTCAGAGACTACAAACAGCTAGAGAAGCTTCCACTGTCCAGTGGGGAACAAAGTGACTGAGACTGTGATAAGCTAATAAACAGCAGTACTAAAGACCAAGTTAGATTAGGAGTAAACCTGAAGTCCTATCCACACACAGACCCAACTACCTCCAGTGCCATCATCTCATACCAGCCTAAAAACTCCACACACTGGAATGTCTCCATCTAACCACCCTATTACTACTACCCAAATGGCACATTTCTACTAGTTGTATACCACTTTACTCTTCATTTAATCACATTTTACCTTCGGACTTGTGCATTCATGATAACTGGAAAGTATCTGACCTGTACGCAATGTGTTTTTTAAAGCACAGCAGGGGTGCATACGATGTGCAGTGAACATTAGTTCAGGCCTTGGAGATAGATATATAGATATATATAGATAGATAGTCAACGTTAAGGCCAAGTCAGATACGTTCCAGACATCTCTACTGCACAGATGGAAGACCAGCAGACAGACCTTAACTAGAGTGGGAGCATCATCAGGCACACCAATACAACGGTTCTTCAAACTACACTCTTCAACCTCTCAGTTACATGAAACAGCATCATGTAGAACTGACAGAAATGTTGCTGTGTGTTCAATCTACCACTTCAACCTTGTATTATTGACGGTTGCTATTTATTACTAGTGAGTCAAAGTCTTTTCGTAGGACAGATCCTCCAGACTTTGCATCTTTAGAGATACATTTCAATACATGCATCTTAATCTATTGGAGATTTAATGTGTGCGAGTGAAAAACTTTTGTAAAACAATTAAAAGATAAGAGAATTAATGTCAGGACTGGAGGAACGTTTGTATTGGTGTACTGCTCGTCTCATTTGGTCTGATATTGCTAAACCCAACATCTACGTAAAGAGAGAAAGGCACTACTTCAAACCACAAACGGTTTAAAGTGAAGCAGACATTTGAAATGATTGATCAACTAACAGCCATCTCCAACAGCCCACAAGCATTGCACAAGATTATACCCAAACCAGCTCGCCCTACGGAAGAAAGACAGGGACAGCACACGACAACACCAAAGCTGGATATTATGGATCCTTCTCTTTAAGACAGATGTTCTATTTACTATGGCAGCCATATCAAAGGAAATAACCTTGGAGGTAATGGCATTAGTTTTAATGCCTGAGCAAAATGTCTGCTTGGGCAACAGCCATCCTGTCATTGCTCTGTTTCTGTAGCAAACTGGAAAAATAAAATCTAATCATAACTTCAGATCTATCTGAATTATGCTGCACAACATTGAGATTTTAATGTTAACAAGAAAGCTTGGAATAGGAATCCAATAATATTCTTGTGTTATGACATGTCATAACAATGGGGCAGAGAACGAAGCACTTAATTTAAGAATCACTTGGGATAGAAACATCTTTTTGAATATGCTATTATTGAATGAATACATGATCCCACCCCACCAACTTTGTCATGTCGTAGGTGCCCTGTCCCTTCAGTGTTACACAGCAGGATTTAGACAGCAGCTCCAGTCATGCAGGATGAGTACTCACTCCACAACATCGTCCTGATCAGCAAACTCTTCGTCATTGAAGCCGAACTGCTCAATAAAATTGGACGTCATTTGTTGCATCTGATAATCAGAAAAGGCCTGGCAAAACCCAGGACCAACGATAATGATATAGTCTTGGCTCTACACAAAGCTGGTTATTACTTGCAGTACAGAAAACAGCAAATACATTTACGTAGTAAAAAAATGTGTAACATGTAGGCTAGACCGGTTAATAGCTAAAACAAAAGCAAAAACATGCATTTACAGTCAAATGCCAAAAAGCTTTTACATTAGTTTAAGAAAAATATCAGACAATTCTATTTGATTTAAAGCAGTGATTCTCAACTGGTGGGTCGCGACCCGGACCCGTTTTCAGTGGGTCGCGGGCCTTCGCCTGGTAAAAAATAAATACTGTGCTTTTATTTTGAAGGTGATTTTTTTTACACAGCGTATTTGGCGTTAATGCCTTGTAATGCTAATATCAGCAGAGGATAAACTGAAGACTATACCTCTGTCTAATGACACTATACGTAGACGAATTGAAGACATGTCAGATGACATCAAACAACAGCTCCAATTTAGGCAAGTGGTCATTCTGCATTACAAATGGACGAATCACAAACAAAGCAGTTTTACTAGTTTACGTGAAACGTGTGGGACAGGGACTGACAGGAACAGTTTCTCTGCACAAGAGAGCTCCTATACTACGACTGCAGAGGACATGTTCAGCTCAGGTTCAAACTGCACCATCTTTAGATTAAAGACATTTGAGAAGGTGAACATTTGGGTCGCAGCTTGTCATTAAAGGGTGATGGTGGGTCCTTGTCATTAAGGGCTGATGGTGGGTCCTTGTCATTAAGGGCTGATGGTGGGTCCTTGTCATTAGGGGGTCATTGAGGGGTGATGGTGGGTCCTTGTCATTGAGGGGTGATGGTGGGTCCTTGTCATTGAGGGGTGATGGTGGGTCCTTGTCATTGAGGGGTGATGGTGGGTCCTTGTCATTGAGGGCTGATGGTGGGTCCTTGTCATTGAGGGCTGATGGTGGGTCCTTGTCATTGAGGGGTGATGGTGGGTCATTGTCATTGAGGGCTGATGGTGGGTCATTGTCATTGAGGGCTGATGGTGGGTCCTTGTCATTGAGGGCTGATGGTGGGTCCTTGTCATTGAGGGCTGATGGTGGGTCCTTGTCATTGAGGGCTGATGGTGGGTCCTTGTCATTGAGGGCTGATGGTGGGTCCTTGTCATTGAGGGCTGATGGTGGGTCCTTGTCATTGAGGGCTGATGGTGGGTCCTTGTCATTAAGGGACCATTAAGGGGTGATGGTGGGTCCTTGTCATTAAGGGGTGATGGTGGGTCCTTGTCATTAAGGGGTGATGGTGGGTCCTTGTCATTGAGGGGTGATGGTGGGTCCTTGTCATTAAGGGGTGATGGTGGGTCCTTGTCATTAAGGGGTGATGGTGGGTCCTTGTCATTAAGGGGTGATGGTGGGTCCTTGTCATTAAGGGGTGATGGTGGGTCCTTGTCATTGAGGGGTGATGGTGGGTCCTTGTCATTAAGGGGTGATGGTGGGTCCTTGTCATTAAGGGGTGATGGTGGGTCCTTGTCATTAAGGGGCCATTAAGGGGTGATGGTGGGTCCTTGTCATTAAGGGGTCATTAAGGGGTGATGGTGGGTCCTTGTCATTAAGGGGTGATGGTGGGTCCTTGTCATTAAGGGGTCATTAAGGGGTGATGGTGGGTCCCACAGCCAGACCAGTTGAGAACCACTGATTTAAAGTAACTGTAAAGTCTCCTAAATAACATTAGTAGTTAAGTTAATTAATTCAAAACATGTTCAAGAGATTCGGAAAGACTAATGAATATTTGTAGATCAGCTGGCCTGCTTTGTGTGTGTTTAGGTCTTACTTGTTGTAGAGAGGAGTCCTGGTGAAAGCCACTGTCTTTGAAGTCCACCTCATCATCACTGGAAGAATGGATGTGGTGTGTATTGACCTAGAGAAAGAGATGAAGCCCTCTTGACTGTGTGCATTCTACTCCACACTACTAACAGGCACAACTGTCCCAACATTGTGTGCTAACATATATCCCTTTGATATTTGCTTGTGCTATCCTAATATAAAGCTTCCTGAAAATGTGCAGTGGAAGAGAAGGATCTGTACTTTAGAGTCACGATTTCATTTCAAATGAATGTGCTGGACTACAGAAACAAAACAAAAGATGGCACACTGTCGAAATAACAGCCCAGTACACCAAACATGTATAGCAGAATAAATATTAAAGCTTGACGTCCATGTGGTTACTCACCAGGTCAACAGTGTTTCTCTTGTTTGTGTCAGACAGCTGCCCAGAAATAAAGGCCTCCCATTTGTCTCTGTCCTCTGCTGGGAGCTCTGTGTCACACAAACGCATCTTTATATACTGTACACAACTTCAAGAATGATGCTCTCATGTCAATTTCAGATGCTGCTAGTTATGTGGTGTAGAAACACAAATAGGCTGAGGACAGAGCCTAGTGACGCCACAGGAAGAGTTACCAATACCAACACTACTTCACAGTCAATCGTCTCACACTGGAAGTCAAAGATGAAGCTAATTTGACAGAGAGCTGTGAGCCCTCAGACAGAAGCGAGTCCTTACCAGAGATGAGCTGTTGTATCTGTGGTCCATTCGGGCCTTTGTCACAGTTATGAACTATAGAGTTGGCTATTCTGGTCAGGTGACCCATATAGCCTCGTCGGCGACCACCTTCTGCCCTAAAACAAACGCATCAACACAATCATGAGGACGTCCCATTACGAGTCATTACTCTGACCACTAAACCCAAGCGTCAGTCTCCTAACTGTTCTGAACCATGACCAGCAGTGATACTTTGGGCTCAACATGCTTCGAGAGCGTTAACCTCTCACACACCAGAACTGTTCTCATGACGAGTGCACAGGGGCCGTTTCTACGCTTCGAGTGGATAGAGCTAGGGCTAGGGCTGCAACAACGAATCGATAAAATTCGATTATTAAAAGAGTTGGCAACGAATTTCATTATCGATTCGTTGTGTCGCGCGACTATTACGCCACTCAATAAGTCGCGGAGATGTTTGAGTAAAAAAAAAAAAAGAGCAGATCGGAGGTAGAGGAAAGACCACCGGAGAGACCGTAACGTTGTTCTGAAACACATGGCGGAGGCAGAGAAATCAGTACGACCTCAGTCATCCAAGGTGCGGAGCATTTCACACTAAATAAATCTAAAAGTGTGTTAATTGCAAGATATGCAAAAGCGACATGGCACGGGAGCACCACGGTGATGATTCAGCACCTAAAACGTAAACATGTTGGAGCCCTTGATGAGGAGGAAGGGAGTTCAACAGCAGGGTAAGTCACTACAGAATCCTACTTCTGTTCCGTTTTGAAGTGAGGAACTAGGCGCGTTCGATGTGCGGATCCGCCCGGTGTCCGCAGCGACGACAAGTTAGCGTTAGCTCGTTAATAACAGTAGTAAAGCAGGGGTGGTATAGTTTACAAGACTAAAGACACGTTTTTATTCACTCGCCTTTTTTTATCCGATTCATCAATTAATCGAAAAAATAATCGACAGATTAATCGATTATTAAAATAATCGTTAGTTGCAGCCCTAGATAGAGCACACACACTTTACCACCTACTCTCCTCATCCCTTTGCGTGTGTGTAGACGCACCTTAAAGTCACGTTTGTGGGCAACCGCTACCTAAATGGCGGCGTTTGCTGTCTCGGCGCATTAAGCCTAGTTCATACTCACCGTAGTGAAAGCGACGCGAGGGTTAGGAAAATGACATAGCCGCAGCCTGCGTGTCGTGTGCAAAGGGTCCACAAGTGGTCGCAGCCCTTGGTCATTGACTGTCACAAATAGTTCACTGATAAAAGCACTACTCACACGTCTAGGGATTATACAAAAGGAGGTCCATTTGTTTGTAGATGCTTTAGAAACCAGTGGTCTGTCAAATTGTTTACAGGATATTCAACCTTGGTTTCTTTAGCATACAAGTAGTCCATGAATATGAGGTAACAGATAAGTATAATTCCTCCTCGGCATTGTGGAGGTTGGTTTACGGTTTCATTCGTTTTGCTTCCTAATAGTTAATTTAGTTTGTACGCCCTCTGGCGTTTTAGATAATAATGCAACAAACCGAGCATAGAGTAAAATGCCTTCTAAGGAGGCTCTCGCTACGGTTGCAAGCGCAACTATCAAGAAAGCTTTGCACACCGCAAGCAGAGCACTGCACATGGACATAATGCCCCCAAATATTGGGGTCCAGCAGTAACTACTACAGCAAATGATAACTTCATGACGCACAGTTACACCTTGACAAAGACATTTGCAGCAGATTATAATACTCACTGTTCCTTCTCATTGGAGCTCCAGGCCTCTATGATTCTCTGAATAAACTGGCACTTTTGAAACAGCTGGTGAAAGACAATACGAGGACATTAAACATCATGTAGTGATGTAGTGCATACTGCTGCTGCACCGACACACACACACTGACAAAAACAGCTAATATACAGCCTTCACTATTTGCCGTATTTTCATAGTGACTTGTGTCTTTCTACACAGAACATTCTCAGCCTCGGAAATAAACTGATTATGGCAGCTATTACCCAGATTACTTGTGGAAATGTGTCGCATAAGGCTACCGTCATTAAATGCATTATTGTGTTTACACTGAATGTACATGGTTACCTATATAAAGACAGCTTTAGTTTGCTATAGAGCTAGAGGTAAAAGCTTGTGCAGAACCTCAACAACTGCATCACATAGTGAGAGATTTAAGAAGCAATTGACAGATCTCTTTTCCTCTCATTATTCTAATCTTACATGTTTGATGAGGATGCTCTCCCTGGCGTTGTCCTGCTCTGTGTCTGGCTGGATGTCAGTGGGGGCGGGGGGCATAGCCAGAATCATGGCTGTGCAGATCTCCACTTGAATGTGGAGGAAGTTGTTCCAGATGTATTTGAAATACATATCCTGTGGAGCAAAACAAAACCGAGACATTAAGAAATAGTTTGGATTAGGGCTGCAACAACGAATCGATAAAATCGATAAAATTCGATTATTAAAAGAGTTGGCAACGAATTTCATTCTTGATTCGTTGTGTCGCGCGACTATTACGCCACTCAATAAGTCGCGGAGATGTTTGAGTATTAAAAAAAAAATAAAAAAGAGCGGATCGGAGGTAGAGGAAAGACCACCGGAGAGACCGTAACGTTGTTCTGAAACACATGGCGGAGGCAGAGAAATCAGTACGACCTCAGTCATCCAAGGTGCGGAGCATTTCACACTAAATAAATCTAAAAAGTGTGTTAATTGCAAGATATGCAAAAGCGACATGGCACGGGAGCACCACGGTGATGATTCAGCACCTAAAACGTAAACATGTTGGAGCCCTTGATGAGGAGGAAGGGAGTTCAACAGCAGGGTAAGTCACTACAGAATCCTACTTCTGTTCCGTTTTGAAGTGAGGAACTAGGCGCGTTCGATGTGCGGATCCGCCCGGTGTCCGCAGCGATGACAAGTTAGCGTTAGCTCGTTAATAACAGTAGTAAAGCAGGGGTGGTATAGTTTACAAGACTAAAGACACGTTTTTATTCACTCGCCTTTTTTGATCCGATTCATCGATTAATCGAAAAAATAATCGACAGATTAATCGATTATTAAAATAATCGTTAGTTGCAGCCCTAGTTTGGATATTCTGATAGTGATCTTTGCTTTAACAGATTACTAAACAAAAAGTCTGTTTGTCTAGTATTTGTATGATCTTCCCTTCAGTTGTTCCTGATATGTGGTCACAGTGACAAACAGCCTCGTTAACCAATCTCCAGTTTAACATCATTATCTAAAGCTAAAGCAATTAAAGGTGATCGAAGGCACAACTACAGTAACAGCAGGTAAAGACGTGCACCATCACTTGAGGTAGTTACATTATTTACATACTGTTCCCATCAGATCACGCTGTTGTAAAGCAGTTTCTCACAGTTGTACATTACCAGTTCTCAGTAATGAAGGCAGTGAACTGAACAACATAACAGAGACGACAGTAGAAATGACGGCCAAGATTACCATCGTCATTTTTGAACTGCAGATAACTGAATTATCAAGTTCAAATCCAGCATTAAATCAGTTGAACGCATTTTAATCCTTTCAAATCCCCCATCGAATCTCATTAGGTTAACCCCAACTAACGAGTAAAGAATCACCTTTTGTTGGCTGAGAAGGCAGAAACACTAGCGTTTTTACTGGCAGGCAGCCCAACTAATGGTTCATGTTGCTTCATTTTCTACTATGGGAGAACATAGTCTCGGAGACAGGGAAAGGTAGTGTATTTACCTGTGACGACAACCTGAAAACGAGCAGAATATATGAAATGTGAAAGTGAGGGGATATAAAAGGTTTAAGTTTTTAGCTTGGAGCATAACAAATCTGGGTATTTTGCACACAGGTGTGGCTTCATAAGGAGGGCACACACTGTTCTATGAGATATGTGGACATGGCGACAATTGTTGATCTATTGCCTTTAGGTGCAGAGATCACAGAAAAGACAAACCTACAGGGCTCATACTGTGACCCATAGCTGTGTTAGATAACGTGTACTATGGACTGTTTGCTCATGCCAAGTACACCTGATGAAGACATGATGTCGAAACGTTGTAGCTGCACTCAAAAGTGTAAGTTTTGTACGTTTTATTCGGGGCAAAAAGTAAAGACAAAACATATACTTGAAAAAAAAATACTACTGAGCATATGTAATTTAGAAGACAATCTCAGATTGAACTCTTCTAACTTGCCAGCTTTGTCACAGTTGTGACCCGTTAAGATCAGATTTAAGATCTAACTTTAGTACGTTTGTAACAGGGCAGTAAGAAAAGGAAAGAAGAAGTCAAAACTAAAGGGATATTACTCACCAGTATGACTCCCAGTGTGTTGAGGTTAATGAGTTCTGTGTTGATGCTGTGCGTGTTGCTCTGCAACAGACTGGCCACCAGTCTGACCACATTGAGCCTGGTGTTGCCCACAGGAGGGTCCAGCACCCCCCACGTTGTCTTCATCACATTGGCCTGTTGGTGGAGAATAAACTCAATGAATCCACAACAGACTGGGCTAGGCCTCTACTGATGACTGAACACTTAGTGTGTGGTATACTGTCACATACACATCTTCAGGTTAATAAAGGATCACAGTCCCATGCAGTCTGCAACATTGTAACTTCAGTCAACAAGACATTTACTGCATTTACTGCTTTCTACCTTTGGGGGTTCCAGTAGCAGCTGGTGAAAGTCTTTGAGTCGGGGTCTCACAGCCTCCAGGATGCTGTGGTTGACTGAGAATGAAGGGTGGGACATCCCAGGGGGGCAATCCATATGACCCTCAAACCTACAATGTAGAAAGTCAGAACCTGGTGAACGAGCTCACGGCGCACAGCGCGGTAGTGCCAAGTCTTTGGGACTGTGCCTAAAGTTACAGACGGGGAAAACAGTTAGGAACCTGATATTGAAGCACACGTCTACACCGAGTGTTTTCCTAAACCGCCATGAAAGTAGGGGGAACATCTACGGTAATAATGGATGTAGGCAGACAAAGTAGGTTTGATCTAAAACACGTGAACTTTAAGAGTTTTTAATGATTGTTAACTATTTCTTGGTGATGTATGAACACATGCCACACTTCGGGTGCCATTACTTTGAGCGTTTCCTCCAAGCAAAGCGGTTTGATCATGTGACCGCTCACGTTTCTGTCAGACAAGCATTGTTGCCGTGTTCCCAGAACTCATTGCTTTTGGGAGTAGTTATCTGTGAGAATTAAACTATGCAAATACAATATCATATACAGTGTAATACTGCATCAAACCAAAAGGATCCTTTGACAAGTTACTATACAATCTGTGACTTTAGAACTAACGCGCGTACAAAAAAAACAGTCATTCTTACTTAATGGTTTTCCTTATTTCACATTTTCCACCAATCTCATCTACTCTCATATTCATATCTCCATTTCAAATCAAGACATCAAGAGGGGTAGAGGCCACAGGACGTACGCTGGTCTCCTTGTCTCAAACAATGTGAGGAGGATCTGGATAACACTGACGATTGCAGATTCCTTCTTCTCCTTGTCGAAGATATTAGACAGCAACTGCTCCACCGTCTCCTGCCTGCGGAGGAGGACAGACATGAAGATGAAAGCAGCCTTCAAAGTCACTTGTCAGGTTGGTAGTGCAGAGTGACAATGACAATAGCCATTGTTAGAATAAATGTACTATCACATTGCACAAAAACACTGGTGAGGATATATGGGCTAAATAACTGATCGACATGAAAACCACTACAGTAAGTAGAACCGAATATGTAATCAAGAGAACTCTCACAGCTCTGAATGTAAGAGGTCTTGTATAAAATGCATGCATACTTTTCAAGTGTGGACAGAAGTGGGTCTGGATCGGAGGAGCCCTGGACCTGGAACATCTGGTCTCTGCTCAGTCTGATGATCTCACACAGTGACTGGGAGGCATTGGAGTGTCTCTGAGTCAAGAAGGTTGATAAAATAAAGGACAATAAAACATAAATCTGTGTTTTGAGTCTGACTCCCTTGAAACTTAATAGATTCATTCATCCAATTCAAATCCTAATATTCCTGAAGCAAGTTAAATAAACTAAATAGGCCTGGGTATCAGAAAACAGTGCCATCCAGCACCAACCACATTATGATGATCCTTCTCAGTATCGAAAAACGGTGCCAAATGTTTGTGCTTTATGGTAATTGCAAACCTTCACCCACAAGCAACATCACAAACGTTTAAACGTGGACGGATTCTGTGCCTTTGTGTTTTAAGCTGAGCTGGACCAGTTAAAAACAGTTGTGTGATGGCGTTTCTCTCTCATTATTCTCCATGAAGTTTGCTGGAAGTGATGCTACAGCCCCAGTGTGTTCTATGTGGGGCGAGCACTTCGCCAGACTCCGTTTAAGAAGTAGCCTTTTAAACGCTAGAGTGCTTGTCAGCAACCAGCCGGCACTAAAAGTGACGGATTGTCTTTTCAAATTAGTGCCGTGGATATAATGAATGCCGATATGAAGAGCGGTTCATGTGGATTTAAACATTTAAAGAAACGTTTAGTGATATAGAATTCAATGAATCGGTATAAACATTTAATAAACGACACCCAGCCCTACACAGGAACCGATACTCGTTTTTCTACAGTGCTGCAGGTACAGGGGATCAAGACTAACGGTGCTAATGCTACACTGTAAACAACAAATCAGTGTTGAAATGTGTAGAGGGAGAGCTAGTTAACGTTAGCCGATAGCAGCCGGTGGGCAGCACAGTCCTGCTTAGCTAAATAACAGAGCTATCGGCTAACGTACACAAGTTACATTTTGATGCATTCCAGCTCTACTCAGTGAAATGAGGTACGTTCTAACGTTATCATGATGTGTTCAAATGTAATCTTGTCGAGAAATTTGAGGCGGATCATCAGGAATTATGAATAAATTAGCAAAACAAACAGTATGCCGAGTCTTAAAAAGGAGTGCATGTTGAAGACCATGGGATTTATGCTTTTGTTTTTGACTGTGGTGTCAAACTGAAAATCAGGAATTGTGGAATTTGACTGGTATGGACTACTACATTTCTGGTATAGTGACATCCCCAACACACACATTAGTATTCATCTTGATGCAGATTAAAATGTCTAATACAATCAAATGGACTCTCTGCAGGGTTTAACAGCTTTATGATTCTTTGTAATGTGGGTGAACTGATCCTGAAATGTAAAAGCAGACAAGCTAGTGTGTGTGTGTGTGAAACTCACATCCTCATCTTGAGAAGGTTGCACCATGTCCACCAGTCTCTGAATCACCTTCTCCTCATTCAGCCACTGATAGACAGAGAGCAGAGACAGTCAGCACACACCATTAGGAGGACAAGCAAGAGAACAACACCTCCAGTGTCAAGCATAAGTGACATGTTTATCAATTAGTTATCCCCTTCATGTAGCAAGTGAGAAACCGGTGTATTAAATAACAGTAACAAAACGTGTGACGTTTCTCTTCTGGCTTATGGGGCATGTGCACTAAATAAGGAATTCAGTTACAAATACACATTTTTGAGTCTCTAGTAGCTTTAGAAAAACACCTTCCTAAAAAATAAAAATGTAGTTTCTAGTCCTCTGCTGTCCAAACTAATGTATCTTAAGCAAGCGCCTAACAAGAACATAAGTATGAATTACCAAACAAATGCATTTTGTAAACTTGAGAAAAACACCTTCAACATTTTCTGAATAGCTGCAACTTTTCCAGTTTGAAAATCAGAAGCAAAGACGGAAGACATGTCAACACCTGTTGGACCTGTCCTCAAGTAGAAATGCTTCATGTTGATGTGTCCGCTACAAACAGCAGCATGCACTCTCTTTGGTCCTCAATAAATGTTTACTGAACTCTGCCAGATCACAATGAGCTAAATGGAATTTGCTGGTGTGTTCGTGTGGGTTGTGATGATCCAATTCAAACTGGGAGACGTGAAGAGATATGGGATGTAATGAGAAAGTGTTGTGTTGCTACCCACGTTGAGAACGTCCTGTCGTAGCTGTTGTGGTTCGATGCAGGTGAGCATTCTGAGCAGCAGGTCCATGATGGCGGATGTCCCGATGTGTTTGATCATCAAGTCTACAAAGTCCTCCCGCTTTCGTAGAAACGCCACTATCTAGAAACACATGCAGACAAACCGTACACACCTTCAAATCAGTACAGAGGATCAAACACATTGTTCCCTACAGGTCTCAAATATCCTGCTAGAACTGAAGAGACTTCAGAGCATGTGACCCGATTACCGATGAATATTGCGTTTTGGTATCGATTCTTGAAAAATCACATCAGCTGACAACTTGGATCCCGTTATCAGATACAACAACCTCTTGTCGCCAACTTACCTGTTCGGGCTTGCGTCCGATAAGAATGGATAGGACCTTGGAGAAGAAGCTGGCCAGGAGCGGGTTGAGAGGCGGCTCATTCTGCAGAAAGCCATACAGCTTTATTAGCAGGTTCTCATCTTCTCCCAGTCTGTCGTTGATCTGGCCCACATCGGATGTAAGCAGCTCACATGATATGTTGGGATACCTGGAAGAGAACAAAAGCTGCTCCTTAAGATTTGTACAACACAACGGTTACAATACTGCTAGCCACCAGCATATACGTAGATGCTTCATGACAGAGGCAAGAGATTTCAAATACTGTAACAAACTGCTGGTAGATGCCAAGAATCGTAAGCGGGGGAAGAAAGAATAACTGGATCTGACCCCTAATGTTACATTTCAAGTCAAGATACTTTGATGGATCGGATCATTTCGGATGCCCAGTTGTAAACTACCTTGTTCTTGAAGGCTACCAAAAGTTTGACTAAACAAACTGAAGACAAAAAGTTAAGTCACAGTTTAGTTAGTCCTCTCTAACTAGTGGTACTGACCAGAAGAAAACAATTAATCCCATGCACTTCAACATACACTCCTTTCTTTGCATACTTTTATAGAGTTTATTATTAATCCCCGATGGTTCGCTTAAGTCTCTTGCCAAAACTCTATTTTAAAAGACTACATTTGGGCACATCATGATAACGTTATGATTAGCATTTTGACATCTTGAATGCATCATAATGTAACTCAATGCAACATCTGTACTTTAGTCGTTGGCTGTTATTTAGCTAAGCAGGACTTGCTGCCTACTGGCTGTTAACTGCTAACGTGACCTAACTCTCCTCTTGTTGATTGCAAGACAGATTTGTTGTTCACTATCTAGCATTATCCGGGAAAACATCTATCGTCACCCGGAACAACAGGACGGAGTAAGTCTCAAGCACTGATCCTACAATACTGTAGATAAACGAGTAACATCATGTTTCCAGAACTTCGGCATTGACTTGGTACCAAAGTATCGGTTCTTGTGACATCCCTAGTTGTGAGCATCACTCTCAACCACTGGGTGCTACTAGCATCAATATTAAAGGCATAGGATGGATAGTTCTTCTCATATTAATTGACGCTAAAACAAAGTTACACACAGTTTAGCACAAGCTTAACAAGAAGATAAAGAGAGTAGGCAGGGCCGGAAGTCAACAAAGCAAGTAAAGGAGATTAAACTAGCTGTGTGTTCCATCGCGGTTATGTTAAATACCGTAAAACTCTCAGCCCATGGTGTTCTGGAGTTTTTAAATCTCCTTTACCACCTCTGCCTGTCTCTTTCGGATCCATACAATCAGTAAGTTGCATTACAGTTAATACAAACAAAAACAGTTACTTGAGTTGTTTCCTTTTGTGTTAAAATTGCTTCAAACAATTATGTCTTTTAATCTCACATTTGCGCAACTTTCATGGTTCTCAAAAAGCAGTTTCTGCTGTTTGTCAACACAACTGGGAGCTCCGTGAAATGCTTTGTGGTTCACAGATGTGATGGAAGCACAAACAGAAATGTCCAAAAAGTGCCACATAAACTAAGGAATTTATTTCCTTGTTTAGTTCCTGTGGCTACTTAGTTTCTGGAACTATTCGTTTAAAAAAAGCCAAATGACCAAAACTCGCACAATTGCAAGATATGCTGTCCTGTTTCAATGGCAAAATATATGGCTGAAATACAGTACAAAGACTTAAACAAGCGTCTACGTAGGTGTCAAGTTGTAAATCTCTCTTGAAAGGAAACAAAACAGGTCTTTCATTTTGATGACTTCCCCCCCCCTCCTTACTTGTATTTAACCTTCTCCTCAACATCAGTACTGGGTTCCTGTGTGATGTAGGTGACCAGGTCCTCCATGCACTGTGGTCTCAGCAGGAAGTCAACCAGTTTGTGGTTCTGGGCCTTGCACTCCTGCAGGACGTCGTCCTCATCCATCACCTCTGTCAGAGTCACATCCTCCTTCTCTAACAGTGTGTCAATGTGGGATGTGGTGTGGAGGTCAAATTTCCAAAACATGTTGGCTATAAAAAAAAAAAAAAAAAAAAGAAGTGTGCAAACATCACCAACAACACGGGTCATTAAAATCAAAACAACCTTCCATCAGAGGTTATCAGAATATAATAATTGCTGAAAGTTGTCAGACAGCTCTTTCTTCTGCCTACCTGTGAGTATGTTAGAGTCCAAACAGCGGAGCTCAGGTTAAAAAGAGGTGTGTTCTAGTCTTTGGGAGTTGTGGCCCATTCCAGGCTAGCCGGATGGACAGACGGGGAGGCAGACAGCGGTGATGGACAGACTGACAAACTACACATACAGCAGATTAACAGCACACACCTGTGAGGTAAGAAAAAGACGGGGACATGTTGTTAGAGGAATATTTCACTGCTTTTGGATATTACTACAAATCATTCACATGCACCCGTACTAGCAGTTAAAAAGAACTGTTCAACGATGCCCAGTACTGTTACAACACACAACAATTAATTAATAGCTATTAAAATTAAGCTAAATGGACTTGTATAGTTCTTCTCTAGTCTTCTGACCACTCAAAGCACTTTAACACTACATGTCATCATTCATACACTGATGGAGGGGCTACCATGCAAGGTGCCACCTGCCCATCAGGACTAACTCACATTCACACAACAATCACAGATCCTGTAAAAAGAAAATTAAATTCTGCACTCCTCAGCACAATTAGGAAGCCATGATTGACTCGGCTGATACCAAAAGTCACATGACAACAACTCAGTGAATCTTCAACGGCACAGTAGGCTGCTGAACACAGCATTAATAAGGAGAGGACAGGGGAGGCTGTAAGTAGAGGTTGTAAAAATGTGAACAGCTCAATATAAATATATATAATATGTAGAGCCTGCATTTTTTTCTACAGTGGTAACACTTGTGGACACTTACCAAAATGTTGGATGTATAGAATCCATTGCTTGCCAATTTTAGTAAAATAAATGATCAAATGCCCATCATGATCTAAACACATTCACAGTGATGGCACAGCCTCTAGGAGCCATTTGGGGTTCGGATTCTTAAAAGGGTCCGAGGTCCACCAACTATGGTCTCAGTAAATCCTGAGGGAAACACTGAGGCGTTCAAAGTGTATTCAGTAAAAATGACTAACGGTAAATTATAATGTTATCCGAGATTTTCCACTAGTGCATTCAATGTCCAGCTGGGTGAAAATAGTAGCCAGCTAAGGACCTGGGGAAACACATTTTAAGTGGGTGGTCTTAGGGTCCTACCTCGGGAAATTTTAGGCACCAAACACTTCATTTCCTGCATTCTGGTAATGTTTTATGCACCAATTGATGGTGGATATGTCTTTATTCATGTAAAAGGTAAACAGAAAATCATTTTGTGTTCTCTGTAATATTATAAAAGAATGAAGTTGCCTCCATCCTTTCACAAGAGATCCAAATGGACTCTCCTCATGGGTATGATATGAAATGTTATTATTTATACAATACATTATGCCAACCAATACATAATATTACAGGAAACCAATAAAAGTAAAGTTGCTGTCAAAAATAGAAATATGACAATATTTTCCAGCCTCACGCAGCAACTCAAGTCAAGTCCCAGTTAAGCTTGGTCAGACAATACTTAACACTAAGCACAGATTCCTTAATTAGAGTGAGGGATTAAACGAATTCCAGTTAACGCCGCTAGATTTCTCCAAGAGAAACCACCTGATTTCTTGGCCATGTATATACTTAACCGGGTTTCTTTGGGGATGTTTTAAAGGAGTAAATGTTAATGAGACCGGGTAGGGTTGTAATATTGCAGTAAAAAGAGAGATCATTATTCAGAGCCATTTCCAAAATGATTGCAATCCTACCTCTGGCTACAACTGAAACTGAGATACAAAGGTCTACTGTTGTTTACAGCTGAAACACATTTGTAAAATTCAGACATTCACTCTGCAAGGAAAAGTTACATAACAACTACTCACTACCTGATCCTTCACCTGTGCCACCGGCCCAAATGCACCAACAAATCAAACAAACAAAAAAAACGGACTCAGTCTGCAGCCTGCTATACCAAATACCCCAGTTTTAGTTTTAAAATTGGGTGGCGAGAGGAGCAAAATGAGATTACTGGCCAGCTGCAGGTAAACATGTTTTATAACAAGGTTATTACCATGCATGTAAACCTCTTCTCGGGGTTTCTGATCTAGACAGATTTCCCCCCTTAACTTGTTTTCTTGTATGTGAACACAGTGATTAGCTGTGTACAGCATACACATAAAGAAGGGGAAGTGTGCACTGGTGCATAAACCACATTCCTACTTATATTGAAGAATAATGAGAAAACAGCAAATACTGTTCAATAAACCCAACTGATGCTAGCCACTGTGAACTGTAAAACTAATGATAAGACCACAATGTTGTTAGTCATGATCATACCAATTACGTGTGTTGTTTTGTTTCTCTTTCTATGTGAAATACCTTAGCAACAGCTGCCCACCCCTGGCAAAAGTAATATATTCATAAAAGTCTCAAGACTCTCAATCAAGGAATGAAATATATCCCTCTACCATTAGCGTCTGAATACAACCAAATGACAGTGATAAAAAAAAGCAATACAATCCTCTTGGCAACCCTGCGGAACGTCTAGATAACAGCTGTAACACAGTCACGAGACCCAAACAAAACCGATCTAGGCACCAACTAGCTACAGACATTTTAGACACATTTGACAAGTTTTCAATCTACGTACTGTGCGCATGCTCAGATTATTAAACAGCATTTTCCTTACTTATATCAACAGAGCTGCAATAGCTTATAAACATAGACTTGTAGGATTCAGTATTGTTGAGCATCGTGTTCCGAAGCAGTTCAAGACATTGGTAAACGCACATTATGACATTAGTAGGACAGTTAACAAACGCACGCAAAGTCGGCGTACCTGAAAAAAACAAGTTAACGTAGAGCTAGTTATACCGAACAACGTCAGAAAAACATCCAACTCTAATTCTGGCTAACCATGGTCTAAAACGCAAGGCAAGATCTGATTATTCAAGCCTGGCTCACATAAACGGTACCAATGACTTACGTTATTTACGTTTTGCTGTCGAAATACTACGTTTGCAGTAACGTCAGTACATTTACGTACCAGGGCCCAAAACAGCTAGCTACTGCTAACGCAACAGAAACGCACCGGCTCAGGCAAACAGGCTAACGTCACTAGCCATCGTTAGCTCTTGTTAGCTAACCTGGCCACCTAAAATCAGGACCAAACTGCCGTTAAGGACCAACGTTACGTCGACCTGACCGGTACTATTGAGATATGACACTAACGCTAATTGAATGACAACTTGGCCAACTAAATATCGCTATGGCTTCACGGTAGCTACCAATACTGATATGAAACGTTAACGTCTAACGTTACCCTGTCCTAGCTAGAGGTACAGCAAGAGCGACTGACAGCATAGTGTTAAGATGGCCAAGTATGCTTCTTGCTAACCAGCTAACGTTAGCCGGCTCTCTACAGACTGCTGGCTAATCGTCTCTTCAGCACCAACCAAGTGTATGTGCTGGCAAGTGTACCTACCGATAGACAACGGTAAACGGCGAGTCTCCAGCATGTAGCTTATCTTGCCATCAGCCCCAGGCCTTAACAAAACGAACACTGAGAAAACACGAAATTCCGGAGGAAAATAACGCGTTTAAAACCGATTCTGACAGGCGCGAAAAGGTAGACCATCGGAGGGCACTTTTCAAGATGGCGGTTCCGTCAATTTCAGCGGCCCCTTCCCCCACTACAGCTACATCGTGTGTCACTCAAACGGTCACTGCAACACTATTGGTTGAGATCCCATCACTCACACCAGGCCCTGTGGTTTTATTGGCTACAGCGTGTGTCACTCAAACGGTCACTGCAACACTATTGGTTGAGATCCCATCGCTCACACCAGGCCCTGATATTGTATTGGCTACAGCGCGTGCCACTTCACTGCGTCATTTAATCGAATTATAGATATTATGCGGCCCGGAAAAGCGGAGTTTATACTGTTTTATCAACTGTAAATGTTTAGTAAAACGCGCGTGGTCATAGTGAGAAGTAAAGACAAACAAACAGTTTCCCCTTGAGTTATACAATCACATCTGGGTCAAATTGGATTAATAACATTATAATGAACTCCGCTCGCACGTTTGCCTGGCATTAAGAATCGAACATACTCTCTACAGTTGACTAAGGGTTACATATCTCTTGAGATGTTTCTCACCTTTGGCCTCGCTTCGAAAGCAACTCCATATGGGCGGAGTGTAACCACAGACTGTGTTACACATCGATCAGTGCTTCTTATCTCGAAATGACAATTTAACCTGATACCTGAAATAGCACACTGCATCATTTTGACCAACACCCTACCCTTATTGCGGTCTGCAATAGTTGCACATAATAATACAAATAAAAAAAGTAAAAGCTTTATATGAATCGGATGTATTGTTGTTGTTATCATTATCATTGTTATGGTGATAGGTGTTATTGTTATATTATAGCAGGCACAAATGTTTGTATTTTTACCAACTATGATAACTGTAATTTTTTTTATTTCTAAGCATTGAAAGCAGAGTATGGTAGAAACCAATACAAAAAGTTCTCCGTAACATTTAAATTAACTTGGTTATTTATTATTATTATTATTACCAGATGTAGTGACTGAACAGTGCGAACAAAATCAACTATCTTGCCAGTCAGCACAATCACCTGACTCCATGTTTAGATTCCTTTAGAGTACACTACTGGCCAAAAGTTTTGAGAATGACACAAATATTAATTTTCACAAAGTCTGCTGCCTCAGTTTTTATGATGGCAATTTGCATATACTCCAGAATGTTGAGGATATTGCTGCTAGTAAGATTGCACCTAAATCAACCATTTATCGGATCATCAAGAACTTCAAGGAGAGAGGTTCAATTGTTGTGAAGAAGGCTTCAGGGCGCCCAACAAGCCCAGCAGGCGCCAGGACCGTCTCCTGAAGTGGATTCAGCTGCGGGATCGGGGCACCACCAGAGCTTGCTCGGGAAGGGCAGCAGGCAGGTGTGAGTGCATCTGCATCTGACGAAGACTTTTGGAGGATGTCCTGGTGTCAAGAAGGGCAGCAAAGAAGCCACTTCTCTCCAGGAACAACATCAGGGACAGACTGATATTGTGCAGAAGGTACAGGGATTGGACTGCTGAGGACCGGGCTAAAGTCATTTTCTCTGATGAATCCCCTTTACGATTGTTTGGGGCATCCGTAAAAAAGCTTGTCCGGAGAAGAAAAGGTGAGCGCTACCATCAGTCCTGTGTCATGCCAACAGTAAAGCACCCTATTCCTGTGTGGGGTTGCTTCTCAGCCAAGGGAGTGGGCTCACTCACAATGTACCCTCAGAACACAGCCATGAATAAAGAACGGTACCAAAACATCCCCCGAGAGCAACTTCTCCCAACCATCCAAGAACAGTTTGGTGACGAACAATGCCTTTTCCAGCATGATGGAGCACCTTGCCATAAGGCAAAAGTGATAACTAAATGGCTCGGGGAACAAAACATCGACATTTTTGGTCCATGGCCAGGAAACTCCCCAGACCTTAATCCCATGGAGAACTTGTGGTCAATCCTCAAGAGGTGGGTGGACAAACAAAAACCCACAAATTCTGATAAACTCCAAGCATTGATTATGTAAGAATGGGCTGCCGTCAGTCAGGATGTGTTCCAGAAGGTAATTGATAGCATGCCAGGGCAAATTGCAGAGGTCTTGAAAAAGAAGGGTCAACTCTGCAAATATTGACTCTTTGCATAAACTTAATGTAATTGTCAATAAAAGCCTTTGACACTTATGAAATGCTTGTAATTATACTTCAGTATACCATAGTAACATCGGACAAAAAGATCTAAAAACACTGGAGCAGCAAACTTTGTGAAATCAATACTTGTGTCATTCTCAAAACCTTTGGCCACGGCTGTAGATGCGTTATTTATTATCATTGCACAGGGTTAAGTAGCTGCCAGTAAAATCAAATGCAGTTTCTTCAACAATATGCCAATATGTTGTATGTTTTCATCATTGATTAATCTGCCAATTATGTTACTGATAAATCAATTAATAATGCCTAAATAACTGGAAATAAATGTCCATGCTCAACAGTAAACCAGTTAATAGAATGCCCAGTACAATGATTGTAACTATTCACAGTGTAAACAATAGGCTAGTATGTGGTGTGTACAGTGTAAAAGTAAGACAAAGTTAAACAGTTAAATACAGGTCAGAGTTGAATGAGACAGATCTCGTGCTGTTTAACGGTTTAGGAGCAGTGTGAACAGAAACATTTAGAGTGGAGCTTTATGAGTTTGACAAGAAAAAGATGGTGTAATTACAGTAAACATTACGTAACTTTTGTAATACATGATTTTCTGTCGCTATGGACAAAAGTGTGAAATGAATGAATGTAAATAAAAAGTCGTGATGAAGCACCTCTTACAGGTCAGAATTAAAAAGCTAACGTTTGGCTACAAGCTAAATGGACGTACATTTGTATCACACCATTCACAGACATGCATACACTGATGGCAGCTGCTACCATGCACCTGCCCATCAGGACTAAACTAATTCACATTCACCACCGATCTTCTGACTGGGGGACGACCCGCTCCACCTCTGAGCCCCAGGGGCCCATAAAGAACCGCTGCTAACGTTAGCTTAGAGCTAACCCCTGTTTGTCTAGCAGAGTGTTATACATTTATTTTGTAGTAGCAGGAGTGGACAGTAGGCTATTGATCCTTTTTTTATTTGTCATGGTCAGAATGAACAGAGATGAATCCCGGTGTCGCGCCATCGTCATTACTGACCAACAGCATGCAGAAGCCCACCTGGCTTTTAGTCGAGGGAACCAGAGCAACGCTAACTTCTGTTGGTGTTTGACACAGGAGACCGGCCTGTATCAACGATCATTTGATAGATTTGTGTAATTAAAACAAAAGGTTACTGTTCATGTGACTATAGGTAATAGACCAGGACAGCGTAGCAGCGAGCCAGCGTGCACAATAGCTGAAGCTCAAGAAGCTCAATGGAGCCCGTTAATGTGATCAATTACACCTGTGCTCGTCCCTCTGTGACATGTCTAAATGTCTGCTGTAAAAAGAAATGAAGTGAAGTGAAAAAAGTGAGAACTTTGACAAAGTGATTACTGTCAGGACTGAGATCATTTTTGTAAATTTAGGCATTAGGAAAATATTTTTTTACAAGAGGCACAAACTCTTGAACAATATATCGAATGATATATGGAATATAATGATACGAGGTGAATAAGATGCAAGATGTGAATTTTCCCCCCAAACTTCAGTGAAAGACGGAGACAGTGGGGAGCTTTGATGTCAGAAGAGCCACTGAGGTTGTATTAACTAAGCACATTTATGTTAATTATACTTACTTCATCTGGAAGCATCTCACATGTAATATATATGTTTTTAAATGGCTTTTTAAATTGATGATAATTATTTTTTTAAATATTTATTTATTACTGTATTAATATTCCTCCAGCTCTTCTGTCTACATGCCATCGCCTCTTAAAGCAATCACTAATGTGAAAAATTTATTAAAATGACATTTTACACGGTCAGTAGAAACGCCCATTGTAAAGTAGTAGACATGAGGAAAAGTATTTTAAACACATAAACACCTTCTAAAGGGGTTTCCTTATAATAATCATAATAATCCATTAATACATACATACAAAGAGAGCCTACCATCCGAAAGCTGATATTAACTACATTCCCAACATGTCTCCATTCCTTCCTTCTTTCCCTGGGACACCTGAACGCAGCACTTGGCTCGCGCTCAACCTGTCCGTTAATCGTCGGGATCCCGGCATCACGCGGTCATCTGTGGGCGGTGACGAACTGTAGCGTGAACATACAACCTGAGTGACCAACGCACACACACACACACACACACACACACGGAGGACACAGGAGGAAGCTGCTGCTATCTTAACGGCGATGAACATGGATTTAAAAGGCACCATAGAGCAGATGGAGACGGGAGAGCAGGACGCTGCTCTAACGGCTCTCCAGAGCTACAACACGGAGGTAAACACGGAGGTTATCATCGGTGTTTAGCGCGAAGAGCTGCAGCTCAGCTACTAATACCGGTACGTCATCATGTACCCCATGATGACGTCATCCTCATTAGGGCCCACTTCTCCATAATCACATGGTTATCATCAACAAGGTCTTCATTGCGTCACATTTAGTTAAAATATATTTGTTGGCTGTCAAATGTGACACAATGTGCCCATACATTTCAACATATTACTCACACAACTATACTGAAGATTTTAAACAGAAACGGAAGTGTTTCCTACAGTGGAGACACTGTAGGAATTATTAATTATTTGGCCACTTGGAGGCAGCAGAACAAGCTGTGAACACACTTTGATGTTATGTAGTAAAGCTGTAGCAGCAGAGCAGCATTAGCATCCTTCTGGATTATGTAAATAAAATACGAAATATCTATAATCTTTTTATTGATAATATTAATCAGAGCTGCAGTAACAATTTTTTGCTTCTGAAGAAGCTGTTGTAAAAATACAGTATGTGTGCATATGTTTGAGATGTGCATACTCAATATGATAATATAATAATAACTCATATCTCAGAATGTGTGTGAGTGAGTGGGTGTTGGACCGGTTTGAGTATTTAAATACAAATGCTGCTTGGGGTTGTTAATGTTGACAGAGTAACACTACATAGATACAAATCAAATTCTTGAGTGATTTGATGGGAGGGATGTCACATTGAGAGAACTTGGCCCATAAAGACGAATCCAACCTGGCCTGTTTATGTTCTCTCATGTGTCATAACTGGTACAAACCAGGCGGCAACCTCCGGTTCTGCCGAGTGAAGCCATGTGGAAGTGTCTTAAAACCTGCATTCTCTCTAGTGTCCACCAGGGGGCGACTCCTCTGGTTGTATAGAAGTCTATGAGAAAATGACTCTACTTCTCTCTTGATTTATTACCTCAGTAAACATTGTAAACATGAGTTTATGGTCTCAATCTCTAGTTTCAAGTCTTCTTCAATACAGCATGATGTTCATTTAGTACATTATGGTCCATTTAGAGTCAAACAGACCATAAAGCAGGGGATGCTTTAGGGCGGGGCTACACAGTGATTGACAGGCCTCTACCAGAGACGTATACGGCGTCTCTACGTCACTCCTCCTCAGTCCAAATAGAGTAACTTCTGTTCATTGGTTGCCAAGATGGCGATGGCGAAATCACCGAATCCGAGGCTTCAAAAATCATACAATTAACCTTAAAACCTTAAATAGTTTTAACCTTGAATACTTTGTAACTTTTGAAATACATTATTCCCTTTTGGCCTGGTTTGGCCCTAAAACGTTGTCTCCCTTTCCGAATTGGTACCCTCCTGTTTTGAGCCTCTCAACAGCATCACTTCTGCTGCAGTGTGGATCAACAGGTGTGTTGGAGACGGACACCTTGGAAACAGTTCATACAATGAACAATTATAATCAATTAAAACTTGTCCCTCTAATAACTCTAATGACTCCATCAGGACCGTCGGCTCCTGCCAGTCCTCCCTGGTGTTTCCATCACATCTGGTAACCGGGGCGTCCTTTCCTTTTAAACAAGCGTTGCCCGGAGATATGAATTGATAATAACATAACAGGTAAACATGTGGCTGTGATGAGCAACATGGTGTGACAAAGTGTAAAATTAATTTGTGGATTATTACCAGGATCACGTTTATGTCGCAGTATGAAGATTAAAGAGGCAACAATTTCTGTTCCCAGATTATCAACAATGTTTACAAGTAAACTCCACAAATTACTTCAGACATAAAACGATACATTATTTTAAAAAACTAGACCACATTTGAATTCTACTTTGATAGAATGGTGGTATTTAACTGCAGATGGTTATTGTACTGATCATTGTGGTGACAATCATCTTCAATATGTCTCATGAGTTGACTTCAATACATAAAGAGTCATCTTCTACTCTTGGCAACATATCTGTGCACCTCCCAGACAACAAGAAGTTTCCTCTGAGGATGAAAGGTGCACTTAACTGTGATCTTCACAGAAATAGAGCTCTCAATCTTCACTTGTGTAAATGTCACCTGACCTTCCCAACACACTGCTGAAGCTGGAGGTGAACATTGCTGGATGCTTCTCTCAGCCTCGTCAGCTGTGTGGGAGTTGATCTTGAAGGCAATTGGATTAGATTCTCCGATACAGAAATACAGTCTCCTACGGCCCCTGGTCAAATCCTGCTCTTCTAAAGCCCTTAAGAGATGAGGAGCTTAGTGCTGCGGGAGACTCTGACCCAAGGTCTCTGGTAAATACCTGCCTCACTGTGCTGTTGGCCTGCTCTGTGTTACCTCTTCTTTACAAGAACGTGAAGGCGCAAATGCATCCAAATTATTTCTTAATTGGTAGGAAACAGTCCTGACATCAGAAGGCAAACATAAAACACACACTGAGTGAATGCACAAGTCCTTGTCCTTGATTCTATAGCTAAATGACTGTAATGCAGTGGCGGGCCGTGGATGTTATACCTGGGCCTTCAGTGCTGTCCTACTACAGTTGAATTACCTCCTAATAACCTCATTATGACACATCAATCCAGCAAACCTGCAGCGGATCCACGCATTCCACCACACAAGAGCACGAGCCATTCAAATATTATTCATGAAAGATACACGATAGACAAAGAACAGTAGTAACGTTACTATGTAAACTAACACGCAGTTTGTCACTTACCCAAACTTAAAGAGTTTAATCCCAGTACATGGTTTCAGTTCCAGTAAGAAGTCCTTCTCGATTCATGGACCCAGTGATGACAGTGGAGCCTCCCCAGTTGTATTTCTCAGGTCTGCTGCAGCAGGTTCACAGCGGGCCGGGTTCCCTCCTCCGCCGGGGCACCGGCCGGCTCAGACCGCACGCCGGGCCGCGGTTGTGGAGCTGTTTCCCTGCGAACGTGTTCGTTGAGTTGTAGATCCACGCGAGTCTCTCCAAAAGTTTTCAAAAGCACCGTAGCTTGTGTCCTGCTGTGCTATGGCGTCCTCAGGTTAGCGTAGCGTAGCTCCAAACACCAGGAGCTCAGTTAACATGAAACACATTCAGCCATAAAATGTGCAACGCTTCTCCACCGCTGTCAGCCAGAAATACCGTTCATACAAATCCTTTTCCTGCTGAGTCAGGGCTGCTAGCTGTGGGGTTGACTGACCATTTCTTATGATGTCCAGCTTTTCCTGAAATGTCCTTCTTTCTTGAGAAAGGCGTTCTCAGTAACTCCGCCACTAAATCCGTTTCTCTTCAGTCATTGAGTGTTCAAAAAACAAAGCTAGGTAAAAAATAAATAAACTACACCAAGCAAAACCCTACAAATGTTATAATTTCTTCCATATCTTTCAATTTGAACTCTTACTCCAACTAAGCTCTGCTGGCAAGTTAAATTTCGTTTCACTTTAGTCACGTGCTCGCCCACTGACCAATCACATTGGTCTCGGCAGAGCTGCACCTGGACTCTGAGCTGCACTAATGCTGACGTAGTTGTGGGCCGGCTAGTATGGGGCTAGCAGGCTCTGACACTCAAAGAATACGCCCAACATGTCAAACTAAAGATCTGATTGGTTGAACACTATGACAATCAACAATATCGTCCCCATTCACTTAAACTGCACATGGATTCACTTGTGAGTCTGCAGGCCTCGGGCCTCTCTTCTACCTAGAGACACAGAGGTGAAATCTGATTGGATAAAAGCTCTACTTAAAACAAGCTGCACTGGAAGCAGAGCAACTGAGGAAGACAGTAGCTGTGCAATGAGAAAATAAGATAATGGGAAAAATATTTTTATAAATTATAATACATGTAGTGTATTTATGAAAAATTCTTACATTATAAAATAGTTATAACTTTGTGATTCTGTTTAGGCCAGCAGAGAAGGCTTTGCAGGCCCTGATGGCCCACCACTGGTGTAATGTAGTAATGTATTGTATTGGGGACGAGTTATCAAGAATTGTTGACGACACCAGCATTGCAACAGATTATTGGAAGCTAAAAACATTAGCTGAATTTCAGGAGCAGGGCCACACCTCAGCCACTCCCCCACTTCCGGCCACATTCCTATATAGATCCACCCACACTAAACCTCGGCTTGCTCACGCTCACGCTTCCGCATGGGACTGCTCGCGCTTTCTGCACTCGCAACCGGAACACCACGCAGAAACCTTACCTCGCCAACATGGGCCTGCCGTTCATCAGCCCATCCGAATGCCGCCCACAAGACGCCGCGAAACCGCCATCTAGAGGGTCCAGGCAGCTCAACGCAGCCAAACCCGCAGATCTCCACCACGCCGACCAGCTGCATCCACCCGCCAGAATCCGACAGTACGAAGATTCAGACCCACGGCCGTCCTCCAAGAACTCACATCTCGGTGGCAGAGGGAGACCCGCCACCTCCAGACGTACGGAAACGTAAATCCAGCCTCTCCTTCTTCGCTCGCTCCAGACACAGCGCTCGGGAACGAATCTCCGACAACCAAGAATCTCCGATGACTCCAGCCCCTCAGTGCGCCTGCTAAGAACACTATAAGATAAGGGGATTCCGCACCACCGCTCCGACAACAAAGCAAACGTGCCAACTCCCCACAAACTTTCCAAAAGTCACGTCAGTCAAAGCAAAATATAAAAAGAAGAAGAGAAGCGTAGAAGAAGAGTAACGTAACTACAAGCCCGACCCGTGGGCTCTCGCACGCCCCCTTCATCGAGGCAGAGGTACTGTTTGCCTCCCCTCTGTCCTTTCCACTGCGGTTCACCGTCAGGTCAGCAAGACTAAATATGTTCTACACACACGTGAAATACATTACCTGTTCTATGGAGGAAAGGACACGTAATACAGGTGTCTACGAATATTACAGTGGTGACAACAATGACAAAGCAAAAGCACGAGCTCAAGCCAGTTTGTGAGAGATTGCGCAATCTGAGGTGAGGCTGCCTCACCTCGCGTGTCCTCCTCTCTGTTTGAACAGGACATGCGCAAATGCAGCGATTTCGACTATTAAAACGCTTGAAATCATACAGAAATTACATTTATACCACAGATCAGTAGAGAAATATTATTTATTTTATTTTATCATTATTTGTTTTTTACTTTCATGATGACAGGCGAGGCTCTGCCTCCCCTGACCGCACGTCCCTGAAACGTACCTACATCCAAAACACACTGGCGTAACGCCAACGACCGTGACGCCACCACGCACCCCCAAGCTCCGCCCTCCCACCCCCAAAGTCCCGGACTGCCAGGTCTTCACTCCCCTGTCCCCCTCTCCAAGCGCACGCCAAACTCCGCGACATGCTGCCCTAGCCAGGCAGCAACCTCCGGTTCCGAAAACAAAGCCATTACGGAAGTGCCTTAAACCAACCACAGTTGTAGTCGCAAAGACCACAATTGCCCCAACAACTACAGCAGCCGCAACCCCAGCCGAAGCCACAACAACCACAGCAGCCGCAACAACAACCGCTGCCCCAACAACCACAGCGTAGTCGCAACAACCACAGTTACAACACCAACAACTACAATAGCAGCAAAGACAATAGCAGCAGCAGCAACAACAACCACTGCTGCCTCAACAACTACAGCAGCCGCAACAATGACCACAGCTGCCTCAACAACTACAGCAGCCGCAACAACGACCACGGCTGCCTCAACAACTACAGCAGCCTCAACAACTACAGCAGCCGCAACAATGACCACAGCTGCCGCAAAAACAACTGCACCAGCAGTGCAACAAGAGAGAGAGAGAGAAAGAAGAGAAGGCGTTATACGACATTCAAACCAAAATGGAACCATTAATCTACTGTGCCGCTCGTCTCGACCTGACTCAAATCCAATCCTCCGCTCATCCAATTCGTACCTTCGCTGCTACATAACGCATACACGCATAAATATAACCTACGCAGCGTGGCTACGTAAACCGACACAACGATTCAGAAACACACGGTGCCCGCAGCAATTCGTGGTCATACCCGGACAAATTGAGAACGTCCTTTCAGCCACGTCTAATGAGCATAGCTACCAAGCCGTCTACAACACTCGTCGTAGATTACAAGTTTTAAACCCGTAACACTCATTCAAGAGAACTGTTCCGGCTCATCATCGGCCATACAGCTTCCCATGTCCCTAGCGACTGCCCCACGGTAGCAGCGAGCGGGACGGGAACCCGGCAATGGGATGCCCGCGACCCCAGTCTTCCATTCCAAGCAGCCAAACCTGGCAGGAGAACCTGAACGTCCGCCGCCTACTACAGCAAGTTGCCTAGCCAGGGCACCGGGATGCCAGTGCCCCCTGCCGCCAGTGCCCCCTGCCGCCTACCTCCAGCAAACAGCAAGTCGCCTTAGCCAAGGAACCCGGCAGTGATGCCAGTGCCCCACGCCGTCTACTTCCAGCGACGGACCCACACAACTGGTCCACACAACGATGCCGCTCCCCCTGCCGTTTTTGGGGGTTTCCACGACGGAAGACGTTTTGCCATAGATCAGCCCTCGGACCTCGCAAGCAATACAAGTTGCTTTTTCCTTCATGCTACCAAACCTGACCAATAGTAGCCGCAGCATCACGTGGGGCCGCGATCGGGCCAGCGAGTCCATATCTTAACTCCTCCAACCTAGCGGTCGTTTACCCAATCACCAAAGGACGCTGGGACACCCATCCGTCGAGGGTGCGTTCTCGATGCAGCCCACATCCGGGCCACCACAACGCCGTGGCTTTCTCACTTCCCATCCCAGAAGTTCAGAAGCTCCGCCCTCCTGCAGACACCCGTCCGACATTGAAAGAAGAGATAGAAAAGAAGAAGAAGCGTTCCCTTCCTTCGACGCGGCCTTCCCATGCAGCTTCACCTACCATGCCCACTTGACTATCCGCACCAAGACATCCAATATCAAGGTTTACCTCAGCGGCATCAACTTCTTCACGAAACTACTCACCGTCTCCCCCTGCTCCCCCACAACGTTCTCTCAGTTGTCTTCGCTCTTCAAAGGCCTCCTGCGCCGAAGCCTCTGCCGACTCCTCGCGGTCTTCCGCTAACCTCCCATCTCGTTCCTCGCTGCGTCGCCACCCTCCGCTCCAATCGACTTCCCGTCCACCCGGTACGCACCCTAGGATCCATGTTCCACTTGCTTCTTCAGCTTCCTGCGATGCTAAGAATTCACGTCTCATCCAGCCAGTCTAACCCTAGTCTCCACCACGCCTACTAAATCTACACTCGCCACAGCTCCAACGACCTGTGCACGGGCAGGCAGCCTTGCTTCCTTGGGAGGGCTTCTTGGGGGTCTGCAAGGCCCGGGAGCCGCAGTGGACCTTCAACCTAGCCTTTCCCCAAACCGCTTCATCCAGGCTAAATCTCGACCAACTATTCCCCAACACCGAGACAAGACCGCCGCTGAGGCGGGGCCCTAGCTAGTTAATTGGAAGCTAAAAACATTAGCTGAATTTCAGGAGCAGGGCCACACCTCAGCCACTCCCCCACTTCCGGCCACATTCCTATATAGATCCACCCACACTAAACCTCGGCTTGCTCACGCTCACGCTTCCGCATCCCACCCTCCCTCCCTCTGTTAAAACCATTTTTCTTTAGGGTTATCTTCCCTCATAGTCACCATCTTCCCGTCCCATATGGACACAGGGGGTCTGCAAGGCCCGGGAGCCGCAGTGGACCTTCAACCTTTCCCCAAACCGCTTCATCCAGGCTAAATCTCCACCAACTATTCTCCAACGCCGAGACAAGACCGCCGCTGAGGCGGGGCCCTAGCTAGTTAATTGTTAGTAAAAGACAATTAGTGTTTCCTGTAACGGGTGTAGTAAGGACCCAGGAGCAGTACGACAAACACCAGGGATAGTTTGAATCAAAGCTTTATTTTCTTCGGAACACACAACAGGTAGAATATTCACAGGAAAACAGCGGCAGGTTCTCGTGGTCGGGGACAGAAGACTGGGTGAATTACCGGGGCAGAGGCAAGGCGGGGTAGTCCAGAACAAGCAGGGTCGGTAACGGGGAATCAGTCCAAAGGTAAACGCTGGAAGGTTTTGCATGAAAGCGGAGAACGATCTGTCAGTGAGTGTGTGTGAGACTGGGGTTTAAATAGTGGAGGAAGCAGAGTGAGCAGGTGAGAGTGATGAGGTGAGTGTGACTGGCAGGTGCACTGAATGAACTGATTAGGTGAGTGAGAGGAGAAAAAAACAGGATAGTAGTGGCAGAGCTGTGACATTTCCCGTTAAAAATAAAAAGAATCCACGCTATCTACCTGGTCCAGTAAGAGCATTCTATGGGAGGATCCCCTCCAGGTGCATTTCCTCTGTAGCGGGGGCCTTGGACTTGGTGCTCGCTGGCTTCCATTTTCTTATTTTTCCAATAAAATATTTTCTTATTTATATTGTGGGCACTAAGAATTGTGGCTTCTGTTGGCTGGAAGGTGTGGCTTAACGTTAAGTAATTGGACAGTATAACTTGTTTGTTTGTAGGGCCAATGTTAAACTGCAGTTAAAGACAACAAAGAGATGTGGAAATCACAGGTTAAGTTAAAATAGCGCTAAAGTTTTTATATTTTTGTGTATTAGAATGCAGCACTTTCCACCATTTTTGAGATTGATAGCAAAAAACATCAAGTTACATCTGTTACAAACAGACAATGGACTTGATGCAAGAGTCAAACACAGAGCAGGTAGAATTACTTAATAGCAAGGGTTTGGTACATGACAAGGCAGTCTACAAACTGTTAGGACAAGATCTAAGCCAAAGTACTGAAGACTGGTCTGAAACCACCGGGACAGAAAGACTGGAATGTTCACTAAAACAGAGAAGATGAACTGGCTCACACAGATCAGAGATAACGAGGGTCATGTGAATACAATCAGGGCGGGGCACACTGTCAGACAGAAAGTAAAGTATCTGAAACCAGAGACAAAGGTAGGTGGAAAAAGTACTGCAGAAGCGAGCGGGACATTAACAGTAAATGGTTATTTTTTTCCTGATTTTTTTGGTTTTTCAAAACCTGCCAAGCAATGCAACCATCAAGAACTTAATTTCATGATCTTTAAAACAGAGAAGTGAGATCAAAATGAGTTGTATGCTTAAATGAGCTGATATTTAAAAGGCATTTTGTTGGCAAGTGGTACAGTATAAGCAGGATACTCCGGACAGGTGTGTACGTGTCATGGTTGTAATGGATTCCATGAAGGCTCTTAGCCCACAGCCATGACAGTACTTCATACTTCATCAACGGATCAGATGACCGCATACGGAGAATTATCTCTACCTCTGCTCTACACAGCTTTTTTGCCTCTTTTAACTCACTGTTTTTCAGCAGGCAGATGTTTTATGATGAAGCCACTGTGCACTACCTGCTCAGCAGCAAACCTCAGACCGACTTTGAGCCGCTAAAGAGACGGATAGTTCCCTCAGGAGTTGGTGGAAAGCAAAAATCGAGCTAAAGGAGAGTGAATATTGGACTTCCATTCATCAGGTGGACACAAACACTACTCTGAATGAAGGCTGATGTTGCTCTGTGTCTGCTGGATGTGTACAACTGTTTTCAGTGTATTCTGTGCTGCCAAACACACAAACTAAAAAGGAATACAGCGAGTACTATAGTTTTATTAAAAGGTTTCATGTAAACATTCCAGTGGAAATCGATTGAGGCAAATTGTTACTGTGTCAAGTTGTCTTTACTGTCTGTGTCCTAGTTGTCTTACACTGTCTGGGAAACATGTGGACGTAGTTAAAGAAGTTAAAGAAAGTAACACTGTTGGTAAGAGGTGAGCTGTGTAATGCAGTCCAACATCCTCCGTTAGAGGCTGTGCAGCACTAAAGCAAACCAACTTGTCTGTGCTCTCTTTCTTTCAACATGTATCTCTTTCTTCTCCCTCTTCCCCGTCCTTACTGTTTCTTCTGCTTTTCTGTTTTGGCTCTTCTTTATCTCACACCTTTTATTTGCACCCTCTGCTTCTTCTTCCTCCAGATGAACCACTGCTTTACATTCAGCAAGGAGGACGAGCGGGACAGAGAGGTATTCCATCTGAACACAGAGTACTGCTCATTGACTGTTGATGTAAATCATCTGTATTGTTAAGATGCCTTTCTCTTAAAGATTCCTCAAAGGTGCTTGATTCCAAATTCAGAGCATATCTGTTGCCCAACACTGCGAACAACAGCAACAATGTTAACCCGAGGGTGGCAGCTAACCCTCCGCGCCCACACCGTCGGTCATCGGTCAGTGCTGTATGAGCGCAGCTAGCTAGTGGGGCATGCTAACATGCACCAACATGCACTAAAAGGAGAGCATGACAGATCCGGATATTTCAACAAAGCAAGGAGAAGCTAATATAACAACGCACACAGAGGGAGAGACACCTTATTCTATACCTAAATAGACATTACTCCACTATATCTTTGAATAGAAAATAGTTGTTTGATGCTCTATTAATGCTCTGGATATCAAACAGAGAAAAATAATGTTTTTAGGACACGTCAAGCTTGTACTGTATTTATTTCTTAAATCTTAAAATGTGTAAGATCTAGATGTGTACATCTATATTAACACAGAAATCACCAGTAAAAGAACACATGTGTGCATGCCCGGTGCTTTGGGAAGGGACGTTATGAAATGAATGAATAAGCAATGAGCATTGTGTTATGCTTCTTCCAGTTTATCTACAACTTAAGACACCAGCTGTGGCCTGAGGCAGCATGTTTTTGGGTTGTCCGCCTTCTACGGAATTTCTTTTAGCACAAACGTCCACTTGGACTCGAGGATGAACTGATTAGAATTTGGTGGTCAAAGATCACTATGACCTCACAAAATATGTTTATGGCCATAACTCAAAAATTCATATGCTAATTGTGACAATTTCAGACAAAAGTCTAATAGGATAAAGTTATGAAGAGATGACATTTTGGACAGACATGGATGTAAACTGATACTTGACTGGTTGCTGGATGGATACAACTGCGAGGGGGTAATTCTGGTTTAATTCACCATTTTGGCTAATTCCCCAAAACCCAAGCAACAAGGGACATTAACACGTTCGTGAGGATGCAAGTGTTCTTCAACTGCAACGTTCACAACCGTCTGTACGTTCAGACTACTAAGCTGGGACATATTTTGAATGTTAAGGTTTGAAAAGTCTCCATGGAGCTGACAGCTAGCGATGATCGTGTCAAAGTTAGTGGAAGGACAACTCTGGAATTGCCCAGAGCAATTAGCAACTTCAGATGCGAGACTGGAGTTGGAAGACGACGTGTACGCCCGGGTTGTTTCACAAGTAGCCAGTTAACAAGCTAATTTTAAACTCATAGAAATATAAATCATAGTCATACCAATGCTTTCCACACGGACTGTTTACCTGCATTCAACCAAAGCCTGCGCAAACGTGATTAGTCAAATCTAGTCAGACTAAAAATGGGAACCAGAACGCTTTAGATACCAAAATTCTAAAATCTCCATTGACTGTTTGTAGAGACTGTTTTGTTGTACAGTCTCTTTATATTATACCTGTTATATACAGACTTCTTTACAGTCTGTGGTCAGTTCAATCTGGGCCGATTGAATGCATTTACTATGAGTGGGAGAATGTGGATGCACTACAACTTCAGCGTCAGGCGATTTGACCACAGAGATGCGAGTGGCGGCTTGACCGCAGTCATCCATGCATGCTGGTATTGTACTCCTGATCTCTAATAATCATTATGATTGAGTAGAGAAAACAATCTTTGGTTTTCTCAAGATAACAAGCTGATGATGTTATCACAAGATAACGAAAACCTACTGTGACAATAATGGTTCAGGGCACATCCTGAGGATTTTGTAATATATATTAAAAAAAAACTAAAATAAGGATAATAAGTAAGTCAGTTCAAGCTAATCGTTTCTCAACATATGTGCTCTACGTTGGTCTTCTAATAACCAGTAAGTCAAGGGAGCTGGATAGGAGGAGCAGATGGAGGAGTCAGACCTCAGGGACCGACACAGGAGAAGAGAATAACGTGGGAACAAACCAATCAAGGACAGAGTCAGATCAGCTGTTACCAGGATCTTTAATTAAGCAAACTCAAAGTCTCACAAACAAAACAGAAAATGTAGCTCTGTCAAGAATCCTATTACAAAACTAGAAAAATCTAAACTATCTCAGCCGGGCCACAAGCCGACTTACCGGTTTCAACTACATCCAACACCCTGGAGGTGTAGGGGAGATAGACTCAGCTCCAGGTGTGTCTCTTCACACACCTGATCCCAATGCTCTCCTCTGGGAGTGGGTGGAGCCCTCCATCAGGAATGTAGGTGCCTCTAATTACCCTGCCCCTCAGCCCCTTACAGTACAGTACCAGTGTCAGGAACACCTCTGATACAGCCTGGATCAGGTATCGGCGAGTGTGCGAGTCTATTTATCGATCTGTTATCACGTTATCATTTATCAGCTGTAGGAACAACTACAACATGTGTCACTCGCTACCCGACCTGTACATCCTGCCTCATCGGTACTGCACATGTGCAAACTAGTACAATACACCTGTGGTTAAACACTCGTACACCCTATTTGTTTCTGATAATGCTACTGTAACACGAACGTGTTACCACCGTGGGCTCTCCCAGCACAATGACACTAGTACACGCCGATCGTACTGCTTAATGTTCTTTATTTGAGTTTTTACTGTTCAGGCTGGTCGCGGCCGTGCGCTCTCCTGCATAGCCTCCGAGCGCACCCGCCAGGTATGACTGTCGGGAGGATCTGTCGTCCTCTCAGTCCCTCCCCAGCCTGTGTCTCCTGTCCGCACTTTCCTCGCCGCTCCAACCCTACTAGCGTTTATATGGGGCAGAGACACACAATTTCAGATTGACTTCAGCTGCGGCTAATTAAGCCTCTTCTCGGCACCCTTCCCTGAACCACTCCCCCCCCCTCTGCAGTGAGCCCACACACGCCCCGCCGCCACATACCCCCACCGCCCGACTTAGGCCAGGGAGCCATCCGGCCTAACCTACTCCCCCCCCCCCCTTGAGAGCGGGAGAGGAAGTCGGCCACGACCATCTGCGCCCCCGGCCTATGGACCACTTTGAAATTAAATGGCTGTAACGCCAGATACCACCGAGTGATCCGGGCGTTGGTATCTTTCATGCGGTGGAGCCACTGGAGCGGGGCTTGGTCCGACCAGAGGGTGAATGAGCGCCCCAGGAGGTAATAGCGCAGGGAGTCGACCGCCCACCGGATGGCCAGGCACTCCTCCACCTTAATGTACCTGGTCTCCCTCTCGGAAAGCTTCCGGCTGATTTACAGCACGGGGCGGTCAACCCCCCGTACCTGCTGGGACAAAACAGCCCCCAGCCCTCTGTTCGAAGCGTCAGTCTGCAGAGTAAAAGGAAGAGAGAAGTTAGGAGTATGGAGGAGCGGTTCCCCACAGAGGGTCTGTTTCACCCTCTCAAACGCCAACTGGCACTGCTCCGACCACTGGACCGGATCTGAGGCACCTTTCCGGGTCAGGTCGGTCAAGGGGCTGGTCAGCTCTGCAAAGTCCGGGATGAACCATCTGTAATAACCCGCCAGCCCCAAAAAACCCCTAACCTCTTTTTTAGTCCTGGGCCGAGGGCAGGCTGCGATAGCCGCAGTTTTGTCCACCTGAGGGCGCACCTGCCCGCCGCCCAAGTGGTACCCCACATACCGTACCTCCCTCCGTCCAACCGCACACTTCCCTGGGTTGGCGGTGAGCCCCGCCTGCCTCAGGGACTCAAGCACTGCGCCCACCCGCTGCACATGCTCCGCCCAGGTGGTGCTGTGGATTATCACATCATCAATGTAGGCGGCAGCATATGCAGCATGCGGACGCAGCACCCGGTCCATGAGGCGTTGAAAAGTGGCTGGGGCACCGAACAACCCAAAGGGAAGTGTGGTAAATTGGTACAAACCAAACGGAGTGGAGAAGGCCGATTTTTCCTTGGACTCTGGCGACAGAGGAATCTGCCAGTAGCCCTTGGTCAAATCCAGTGTCGTAAAGAAACGCGCAGTGCCCAGTCGGTCCAGGAGGTCGTCGACCCGGGGCATTGGGTACGCATCGAATCGTGACACCTCATTCACCCTGCAATAGTCCACGCAGAACCGTATAGACCCATCCTTCTTCAAGAACAATGGGGCTACACCAGGCACTGTTGGACTCTTCTATTACCCCCATCTCCAGCATAGCCACCAATTCCCTCTGAACCACTTTTCTTTTGTGTTCAGGTAACCTGTAGGGTCGTAACCTCACCGTCACGCCCGGGGGAGTCTCGATTTGGTGCTCTATGAGGTTTGTGCGTCCTGGCCGGAGGGAGAACACGTCAGCAAACTGCTTTTGCAACTGGGCAATGTCTGTTCTCTGGGTCTCGGAGAGATGGGCCTCACAAAGGAGCGAGGCGGGATTAGTGGATTTCGAAACCTCAGGCCCCAGCTCCTCTCTCTCAGATACCGCAGACACCAGAGAAACAGACTCCGCCTCTCTCCATGCTTTCAGGAGGTTGAGGTGGTAGATCTGTGTAGCTCCCCCCCTGTCAGAATGCACAACCTCATAGTCAACATCCCCCACTCGCCGTGTGACCACAAAGGGCCCTTGCCACTTGGCGAGGAGTTTAGAGCTGGAAGAAGGAAGCAATACAAGTACCTTTTCTCCCGGTGTGAATCGTCTCAGCCTGGCCCCTCTGTTGTACAGCCGTTGTTGACGTTCCTGGGCCTGGAGCAAATTCTCACGTGACAGTCGACCCAGCGTGTGGAGTTTTGCTCGCAGGTCCAGGACGTATTGGATCTCATTTTTCCCGGTGCTCGGACCTTCCGCCCAGTTTTCCTTAATCAGGTCGAGCACCCCCCGTGGTGTCCTGCCAAACAGTAGTTCGAAGGGAGAAAATCCCGTGGAGGCCTGGGGAACCTCCTGCACTGCAAACAACAGAGGATCAAGCCATTTATCCCAATTGCGTACATCTTCGCTAATAAATTTACGGATCATGGACTTTAAAGTCTTATTCAGACGCTCCACCAGACCATCGGTCTGTGGGTGGTACACGCTGGTCTGAATAGATTTAATGCCCAGTAACCCGTAAAGTTCTCTCAGTGTGCGTGACATGAACGAGGTGCCCTGGTCAGTCAGAATCTCCTTTGGGATTCCGACTCGGGAGATGACCTGAAACAGAGCCTGCGCGACACTCTTTGCAGAAATGTTGCGCAATGTCACTGCCTCGGGATATCGTGTTGCGTAATCCACTAGGACTAACACAAAGCGATATCCACGTGCACTCCAGTCAAATGGCCCGATGAGGTCCATGGCGATACGCTCAAATGGGACCTCCATTAATGGCAGAGGACGTAAAGGCGCCCTCGGAATGGCCGGCTGGTTCACCAGTTGACACTCCGGGCAGGATGCACACCACCGGCGCACATCCCCCCTGATACCTGGCCAATAAAATCGGGCCATTATCCGGTCCAGTGTTTTTTCATATCCCATGTGGCCAGCCATCGGGTTATAGTGAGCCGCCTGGAAAATAATTTCCCGACGTTTTTTGGCACCAGCAACTGGGTGTTCTCTTGACCTGACTGAGTGTCACGACTCACTCTATACAGCCGGTCCCTAATCAATGAAAAGTGCGGATATGACTGTGCTGCGTCAGGGCGCACCCACTGACCATCAATTCGTATCACTTGGTCAAAGGCTGAGCGTAGAGTATCATCCCGAGACTGCTCAAGTGGAAAATCTTCCATGGAGTGTAATTCGGGACCTGGTGGAGTCTCCACGGGAGGCTCCGCCGGTTCCCCCTCCCCGTCTGCTGTGTCGGACAACCTTGCGTCACCGCTGAGCACAGCACACATACCGCATGACCCTGTCTGTCGTGCACGCACCCCCCCACCCGGCCCCATTAATTTAACAGCTACATATTGAATAACTAATCTGTGTTGAAACCAGCAGTAGGAGAGCTAGCTATTAACTAATAACTGTTAGCAGCCAGTGGGCAGCACAGTCCTATGATGCGTTCATGGAAGGTAAATTAGATCTTGATCATAATATGTTTAAGTGTAATCTTGTAAAAACTTGAATGAATAGAGATGTTTGAAGGGGATGTTTTCACAGCACTATAGAATAGATATTACAGAGTGAATGGCCTGTTTAACTTCTTTTTTGTATACATTTAAATACAAGGTTAATTTCCTAATCATTTGAATTGTCTGTTTTTATGAAAATAACGACCATAGGTGACTATAAAGTATAATGGTAACATTTAGAATTATTGACGGTTATGGGAAGGTTATTGTTTGGGGCGGTGGTGAAATTATATATATATATCATTCTAAATATATATATATATATATATATATCATTCTAAATATATATATATACAGGGTATGAAATTAACTCAAAATCAGTACTAGTCCCAAGGACTAGTAGGTTCATAAAACTACTAGTCCTGAGCAATCTTTACTAGTCCTTCATGAAGCTTTGGGGAATGAACCAATCACGGGGTGTAGGGATGTGTGTGTGGAGGAAGACTCTCCCAAGGCAATTATCTAACAGTGAAACTGCAGAGATGCAAGGTACTAATCAAGAGTTTTATTGTTTGTAACATTATGGCTGTACAAAGATTGATGCATGTTACATCATGATGTCGTGATATTATAATTACACAGGAAGCAGAAGAACAACGTCAAGGGTCCGGTAGGCTATAATGTTCATTCAGCTAGCATGGGTACATCAAGTTCAGCATTTATGTCTGCCTCCATTTGTTGCCAGTCTTCTTGAGAATGAAACTGTGCAGGATCTACACTATCCTCTTGATCTTCGTCTAGGTACTCTGGCCTCCTTGCCCGTTGACCTGAATTCATCCAGAGATGAATAGAGTCGGAGGGGTCAAATTCTCCAATGGATGGTGTCTCCAGCAGCACCATCATACAGGGGTGGTACCTTAACAACACAACGACGCGTTTTGTCCGATGTGCCCGTCTTTTAGCAATGTCGCACCCCGTTGTGAAACCTGTCCGCCTCGAAACTGAAACCGAATTATCGGAATATGGCATCTTAAAATCGCAAAATATGTTTATAATGGTTTGGGGATTGACAATTCTTGCATTATTTAGGCTCGTAGTGAAGATGAAGGTTAAGATCACGATTACATATTGTACAGCAGTTCAAATTGCCAAGTTGAGGAATTCCGCTATGGAACGTACCGGCAAAAAATGTAGCTATATTCCGCCGTGGGGAGTAACAGCATGTCACCACGGCAGTTTAAGCAGTGAACGCTCGGTGCCAAAAACAATACGCAGTCTATGAATAAAGCAGGCATTTGTTCTAATTTTAGATGAAGTATTTTTGTTAGATCACACAAAGATATTGGGTGTTAGTTCATGTGCTGCAGTGATAAGAGCTTCACCATCTATATTTCTTTGGCGGGCCGCTGGTGAAACTGAAAGAGAGGCCCGGCCTGATCGATGAATATAGTGGCTTTCGCATTGCGTAAACAAAAAATTATAATCGAAACAAAATAGTCTAATATCCTCAACAATTTGGCGAATAGTGGAATGTTACTGTTAAAGTGACTGGGAAGGACTGTATAATTGTACTGGTTCATTACAAGTTGTGGCCACCAGGGGGCATCTATCAGAATGCACTCCAGACAAGATGTTCCTTTGAGAGGTTTATTGACAGTAGTCAAACAAGCAAGTGTGTGGTTCTGAAACAGATATCCATGAAATAATAATTAGTAAAAACCTCTATACAGCATTGGTTCCAAATTAGGACATACAGGGTCAGAATACAGGCAGCGATAAACATGTCCGGGACTCCTACAGTTGGCACTTAGCAAACAACGAACGAGCGGCTAAATATCAGACTAGATTGCCGTGCAAATGACACAATATAACCCTTATGATGAAATTAGACTAACACCAAACTTTACGTTTACTTACTGGTTGTTTACACGCACACAGTCTTGAAAGGTGAACTCCGAACATCCACATAAACACTCTAATCTATTTACGGACACTGCCATCATGTCGCGCCACTACTCTCGTCAGAGCCTTTTCACCAACTTAAACCGGTGATATTAGTCCGCGAGCAGCTGACTGCCGTCCTCTTCCGCAAGGACGGTTCCTGCTCGGCTGTTTCTCCGAAACCCGTCAATAGAGGTCGTCCTTCGTCACAGTTACATAAATAACGAATAAAGCCTCTCAAATTTCACTCGCCATGAGGACTAGTGAGAATGATAATTTAGGTAGTCCCTCCAAAAATCCACTCGCCTCGCCTAAACAGAATCACAAAAAAAAAAGAAGAAAAAAAAATTATATATATATATATATATTTTTTAATTATTATAATTTATAAAAATATTGTTCCCATTATCTTATTTTCTCATTGCACAGCTACTGTCTTCCTCAGTTGCTCTGCTTCCAGTGCAGCTTGTTTTAAGTAGAGCTTTTATCCAATCAGATTTCACCTCTGTGTCTCTAGGTAAGAAGAGAGGCCCGAGGCCTGCAGACTCACAAGTGAATCCATGTGCAGTTTAAAATGAATGGGGACGTGTTCAACCAATCAGATCTTTAGTTTGACATGTTGGGCATATTCTTGAGTGTTAGCAGCCGCTACCCCCAGACCAGCCGGCCTACTCCACCGTCATCGTTACACGTCCAGGTGCTGCTTTGCCGCGAAGTCCAGGGTGTGCTGTGATTGGCCAGTGGGCGAGCACGTGACTAAAGTGAAACGAAATTGAACTTGCCAGCAGAGCTTAGTTGGAGTAGTACGAGTTCAAATTGAAAGATATGGAAGAAATTATAACATTTGTAGGGTTTTGCTTGGTGTAGTTTATTTATTTTTTGACCTAGCTTTGATTTTGAACACTCAACGACTGAAGACTATCGTGAAACGAAACTTAACAGCAGAGGCTTGCAGCTCAGCCAATCAAATATGGCCAGCCTGACACGTTTCCTGACTCTTCCACACACTGTGACACAGGGGGCTGAGACGAGGAAAGAGATTGCAGAGCAGTACGTTTAATGTTTGGGTTGTGAAAGTAAAATCATGAGACGGTCTCCTAAAGAGACGGATCAACCGCAGCTTGTCGTTAAGGGATGATGGTGGGTCCCACAGCCAGACCAGCTGAGAACCACTGTCCTACATGAGCACAGAAAACATTATATTTTCCTGAATTTAAGCTTCTGCATTTTCCAAATGCTCTAGCGTTATTCAAACATATTGTAAGCCTCGTACGGAACGGTTTAATACGAGTAGTACATAATTACAGCCTTAGAAACGAATAATAGCATGTTATACCACCTTATATGTGGTTATAAGGTGGTATTTCAGCTGCATGACAGTAGTGAAGGCCTGGGTATAAAATGCACGGCCCGCCACTGTATGTAGCCGAGGGTTTATGTTGCACATATACTTTAGGATAATAATAATGCAATAACCACGGGCTCCGTATTCAGCGCCAAGATGGCAACCACTTTAATCCTTCTCACACACTTCTTCACAACCTCTTTTCTCTCTCTCTCCTTCCGTCTCCTCCTTCACAATAAAAGCACAAAACACATATACAGGAACCCTGCTTCTTAACATACTCAACATAATAGCTTACATATATATCATTCTAAATATACATATAATTCTACATATATACACATAAATATTAGGGGTGGGAATCGCCAGAGGTCCCGCGATACGATATTATCACGATACTTAGGTCACGATACGATATTATCACGATACTTAGGTCACGATACAATATTATCACGATACTTAGGTCACGATACGATATTATCACGATACGATATTATCACGATACGATATTATCACGATACGATATTATCACGATACTTGGGTCACGATACGATATTATCACGATACTTGGGTCACGCTACGATATTATCACGATACTTGGGTCACGATACGATATTATCACGATACTTGGGTCGCGATACGATATTATCACGATACGATATTGATACGATATCACGATACTGCGATATTATCGCGATACTGCGATATGCTGAGTATTGCGATAACATATATTGCGATTTATTACTTTTTTCAACTTCAAATTATGTCCCCAAAGGAAAACGGTGTCAACATGTTTTATCTAATAAGATAAAGTTTTCAATCTGTTCATCTCACTTCAATCATTTTTATTGCAGCAAAATGGGATTGTCAAGCAGACAGACTGACCAACAATGTCATAAAAACCTGTACGATATAAGAGTTATATAACTCAGTATAACTTGCGATGCGTGGACGTCACGGGTAGAGAGACAGTTATGCGCTGCACTCTCCCCATGAGTCTGGCTACTGTCGGCAGATTTAACCCCCGTTGTGAGGCCAGATTGAGTGTGTGAGTGAAACACTTCACATGCAGGAATCCCGCTAACTGAATGGCAACGCCCACGTTAGAAGCGCTGTCGGTTACAACCACCAGGTTTTTGTCGGCAATCCCCCATTCTTGTGCTGCATTTAGCAGGAGGTCTGTCATGTTTGCCCCGGTGTGACTTACGTGTACGGCTCTAGTTTGGAGAACGTGAGACAGCAGTCGCCAGTCCTCTGAGATATTGTGCTGTTATAGTCACATAGGAATCCACTGCGCTTGACGTCCACGCATCGCAAGTTAATGCAACTCTTTCTGCTGTACTCAAAGATTGCTCCACTTTAAGCTTCACTTCTCTGTAGAGCTTGGGCGCGGCTGTGTTCGGTGAAAAAACGCTGCGACGGAGTCATATCCATGAGTCATATCCATGAGTCATATCCATGTCCTTCTTCCCTTCCTTGTTAAACAATCAAAAATAAGTCCAGACGTCTGATTTAAACACGGACGGCACATTTCTGATTTCTTTCTCCGATGTCTCTCTTTGTTTTGACCAACTTCCTACTAATCACGCTGACCCGGGACCTCTGCTGACCTCACCAGAGAACAACTCAGCACCATCTAGTGGACTGAAGAAGCAATTGATTTTATTTTTCTAGTACCAAAAAGTTTATAGTTTATATAATAAAAGATCGATACTTGGCTTCTGTGTATCGATACAATATCGCCACGCAAAATATCACGATACTATGCTGTATCGATTTCTTCCCCCACCCCTAGTAAATATATGTAGTAGTTACACTGGTATTGGTACTCGGTATCGGCACATCTCTACTTGACCGTCAAGGGTCACTACTGTATTTACTAAAACAGGACAATTCACAAAGTTCTTGGTTAAACCTCCCATTTCCTTTCAAAGAGCATCTTCAGCATGAAACATATTTACTTGTGGAAAAATGGTGACACTGGTAGCAGCTTAAATTTAGCTTTAATGAGTGGAAGTTTTCAGTTTATGTGACGATGCAAATGTATGAAACTGCCGTTTCCTTTCTCTTAGATTTGACAGTATAGTGGTAATATTGTCCAGTGGAATTTACTATTGAGTGTAGCCTTCACAGTCTAGCTGTGACCTGGTGTATTTGTCATTCATTGTCTTGTATACAATGTCATACATTTAATGTGTTGAAATTACATTGCATTTGTTGTAATTTTGTTATGCTGTTCAACACTTCGACATCTATTGCACTTCTGTCCATCCTGGGAGAGGGATCCCTCCTCTGTTGCTCTCCCTAAGGTCTCTTCCTCTTTTCTCCCCGTTAAAGGTTTTTTTTGGGGGAGTTTTTCCTGTTCCGATGTGAGGGTTCCGGGACAAGATGATGTCATGTGTACATATTGTAAAGCCCTCTGAGGCAAATTTGTGATTTTGGGCTATACAAAAATAAATTGAATTGAATTGAATTGAATTGTAGTGGTATGCTACATATAATCATCCTTGCGTTTCTATTATTAAATAAACCGGAAGTATAAATGGATTTGAATCTTATAAGTAAATGTACCTAATTGTGAAAATGAATCCCTACAGAATACTTAAGTCCATGTTAGTGCATGTGAGCGTGCCCCACTGTTTAGCTCTGCATTGCGCTCATACGGCGGTTAAAGCTTATAACGCTGCCTCCGACTGTCGTCGTGGAAGCGTAAAGCTCACCCTCCGGCTCCCCACTGGCTAACAATGTTAGCTCTGTTACCATTGTCTATACTGTTAGCTCAGCCAGCGGCATGTTGAGAGCCGCGTGGAGGCAATAGATATGCTCTGAATTTGGCATTTAGCATCTTTAAGTTGTGAAATTATAGTTTTTATATTGTTATGCCCAGATGTCCACACAGCAACAGTTTAAATGAGTAAGTAACTTTATTAAAGTTAACTCAAATGAAGAAATATGGTTTTCAAAGTAAAATATTTTAGAACAGGGGTATTTGAATTTCAATAATTAAGTATTCAGAAGTGACTCAACTTCCAAATTAGGTTATTTATATCTACCTATAAGATTTAAATCTTTTCTTTTGTTGTGTGATGCAGCTTCTGGGTGGATTGGTCCTCGGTTTCCTGGACAGGGAGCTGCAGCCTTCCTGTCAGCTGGCCTGTCTAGAAACGGTTCGAATCCTGTCCAGAGACAAACTCTGCCTGGAGCCCTTCATCAGCCGCTCTGCCATGTCCACTCTCGCCCGCTACGCCGGCATTGCCGTGGTCAGTACTGCCACACCTGCCCACAACCAGCCGGTGGAAGGCCAAGGTAATTCCTGCCAACTCTCCTAGGTTTTAGATCCAAAGGCTTCTGTCCTGGTGCTCCTGTTTTGTGGCTTCTCCCAGGAAACTCCCCTTAATCCCATGACACTAAAGGAGCAAAAGAATCACATTAATGCACCAATCAAAAGTCTTTTTAAAACTCTAAATTTAGACCTGCTTGCCGAGATTGTATTTGTATAAATTCTCAATTTAAATCTTAATTGAAGTGTTGAATTAAAATCTATTTTTAAGTCTTGTTTAAATTTCTGAATTTCAGTTCTAACATTCAAAGTACATTTTCTCAGTTCAAATTGCGTGTCCTCAATTCAGCATACAACAGACATTTAACATTGCAGGAAAAAGCATATTTTGATGATTAAAGTCAATTTTGAATGCTTGGAACTACAGTGATTGCGTGTTGGGTTCTGAGCGCAGCCAAAACTAAGGTGACCTACACTCATTACTGTCCCTGAACCCATCCTGTGTACACAGACGATGGAGTGAAGCTGCTGCTGTTGTGTCAAGATACTGCCTTCACTTTGCAGCCTGTGTAGACAAGATGTACTTACATTACAGTTCAATCAGGAGAGACAAGTGAATGATTAGTAGTTAACATTTATTATGACAGATGATGCGTTAATGAGTTACACAGAAATTCTTTGGCGTTTGAACTCAACGAGATGTGTGATCGAGTTGTGATTGCCCTGAGCGGCAACAATATAAATCCCCAAAAGTGAGAAGGGTAACACGCGATATGTTCCCCCCAAAAGAAAGTATAACTTACCGAGCTGTACTTGAATGGCTGCGAATTTTGTCAGTGAGTTGGTGCGGACTGCTAAGAGATGAAGCAGGAAGTCTCCATTACCTGCCCCTTTTAATGAATCGTACATCACTCATAGGATATTGAATGGATTTAACCAAAAGAGGTCAGCAGTGACCTGAGAATTAGTAATGTGATGGATCTGATACTACTTCGATATACATGACGTCACTTGTTTGAAAACAATACTGTTAGCAATTACGGAAGCAATGAAAATGTAGCAGATAGTCTATGACAAAATGAGAATCTGAATGACTTTTAAAAACATATTAAAAACGGACCTATTTTTTAGGCCTCTGCTCGAAAATTGCATACCCATACTAAAAAGAGTATATCTCTGCAACCACAAGGTCTATTTGAATAATTGTGGTGTTGTAATCAAGGGAACACGTGTGAGATTTGTTCAGATGTGTAAATATCAGTATATATTTTACTGGTTAAGAGTAAATGAAGATGGCACACAGCATAAATTAAAAAGTTTCAGGTTTGCCTAAAAAACAAAAGCACTTACAGGATGATTATGTCTTTTGAATGATGAAGCTGCAGGTCTAAACCTCTCCCAAATCATAGCACAATATGTGACCAGTCTCTCTGCAAAGTTTGACTTTGATAAAGTGAAGCAGAACAAACTTAGAGAGGTTTTAGTACAGAGAGTTCAGGCGAGGTCTCCAAAATGGTCATTTTGGCACCATCTGTGCCATTTGAATTTACTCATGTACCAAACTATATATTTTACTTGTATATCACTAATGGTGTTCATTACACCCAAATACAGCAGTTTTGGCTTCATTTTGAAAGCCTCTCTGAATCCTCTCTGTGTCCCTCTGCGTAATGGAGTTTTTCTCGATGTCATTTTTTTCATTAAGTACTCCCTTTGCTTGATTGAAAATGTAACCATGAAACAACCATAATAAACTTCACGGTGTTTAAAAAATCCCCAACAACTGTACTTGTAGTTACTTAACATAAGTGCCTCAGGATGGAGACGGCTACACTAAGGTACTGAGAACCTTGCAAGTTGTTCATTTTTTACCATGAAAATTTCTTCAAGTTCCATTTAGTGAGCCTGCAACACTGCAAACACTGCATATCTAATACTCTTAGGAAACAGAGGGGTTAAATACGTCCTCACTGTGTGTGTCTCTAATATCCCTGCTTTAAAATGAGCCTTATAGATCCCTTTGTGGTAAAGGTAGGTTAATTGAGGCCCGCCGATATTACCGAATTTACGGTAATAGTTCTTCCGTTGAACAGGGGACGCCAAGAGACTGAAACAATGTTACGGTTTGGACAGCACCTAAAACTACTGACGAAGCAGCCTGACCACATCTATCAGATTGAGAAGACGGTCCGGTTACGACCCACTGATTAATGTCTTTACCTTGATTGTTGAGCGGCTTGAAGTGAATGAATGTGAAGCGCATGGAGCTGCAGCCACGAGGAGCCGGCTCTGAGGGACTTAGGGAGCTTAGGGATTTTCGGCCCTGTGCCGTGCATGGATCGTTTACTAGATTTAGCCGGAGAATGCGTGGTGCCGAACAGGCTGTTACCTGTACGGAGTGACCCTGAGTAACCGGTGAGATTCCCGGCAGGGAACAGAGAGGAGGAAGATGCTTTCTCTGCTGAGAAACTGGACGTCGGCTTGCTCCTAAAAACGAGACTGGAAACAGGTACGTGGACGTTTTCCGATCGCGTCGGATCGTAATGAAAACTCGCAGACACCGGGCTGATGGAGAGCACGTGTAACAGCAACCTGAACATCATGGAGGGTTGCGTAACAGCAGCATGAACGTACTGAAGGTAGAGAGACAATCATATTTAAAAGAGACAACGGCAAGATGATAGGCTAACGATGTCATTGTGTCGTTGTGCTATTGGCTAGTGTTACGTGTCTTGTGTTGTGCTCTCCCTCTGATTACCCTCAGTGTCCGCTCGGGTGCCGCCCAGTTCCTGGATGCCAGCTGCCAGGTGATTGAACGCGGCTGCGTTTGATCCTAACTAGGCCGTGGTTAAAAGGAGGGGAGCGCCACACGGACGGCCGTTGGGCGCAGCTTTGTCGTGGAGCGGCCTGAAGCTGAACAGCACTATTGGCTCCTGTACTCTGTTCCCGAATAAATGTGCTTCGTTATACCATCCTCAGTTGTTCAGTCTCTCTTTCCCCGGAACATTTACACCGTTACTCCCCGCATCCCCTAGATGCCAAAAAGGGGAACGTAACAGCTAGCGAGACCAGCTGATCTAGACAGCTGACATCATGATTGACAGCCCTGAACAATAACAGCAAGGAAACAATGAATCTGCATGCATGAGGAGTGATTGGCAGATGTATGGGAAATAAACTACGGGCTTAGGCATGCAAAAGTATAGTCTTCCTGGCTGAACTCACACTAGAGCTTCATGTGGCTGATCCATTACGTCGCGGGGCAACTGTGGCTCCAAAGGTAGAGCGGGTCGTCCCTCAATCAGAAGATCGGCTGTTTGGTCCCCGGCTCAACCAAAGGCTGTCTACATAAAGGTTATATGTGCTGCTTGACTTTGCCATTCTCTCTCTTCCTAGTGGAAGGTGAGGAAGGAGAGGGGGGAGAGGCAGCAGAGGTACCCAGCGAGGAGGTGAAGGAAGCCTCCCCTCCTTCAGAGAACTCTGACCAGGAAGTGATTGTTGAGTCTCTCAAGTCCATCTCTAACATCCTGCTACACAACGAGACAGGACAGGTCAGTCTGCTGTGTGTCTACTCATACCTACGTTGACAGGAATTCCTCAGATTATTAAATGTACTTTGGTTGGTGCTAATTTTCTAAAATGTATCTTTGGATGGATGGATGCATGCATGGATGGATGGATGCATGAATGGATGGATGCATGCATGAATGGATGGATGGATGAATCGATGCATGGATGGATATATGGATGGATGGATGGATGGATGGATGGATGGATGCATGGATGCATGGATGCATGGATGAATGGATGGATGGATGGATGGATGCATGGATGGATGGATGGATGCATGGATGAATTGATGGATGGATGGATTGCAGGCGGTAGCAGCAGATCTACAGCTGATAAAGGGTCTGGCAGAGAGGCTGAAGCAGTGCCATGATCCCACCTGGATCCATGAGGTATGGACATCAGTTAGATAGATGCTTTAATGTGGGAGTCTAAATAGTAGTGTCAAAGTTAACCTGACAAAGGTTAGGGGAAGATTGCAGTTTGGGGACATATTGAATAAGCAAATACGTCATGTCCATAGACTGCATATAAGAAGGGGACATAGTCGTCGTAACGTAACCCATTGGTTTGGTGACTACGTTTTGGAAGGCTCGAGTTCTGCACTTTCGCCATTCTTTTGCAACTAGTGAAGGGAAGTGACCATATTTGGACTGCGGAGGAGTGATGTAGAAACACGTCTCTGGTAGAGACCGGTCATTCACTGTGTAGCCCCGCCCTAAAGCATACCCTGCTTTATGGTCTGTTTGACTCTAAATGGACCATAATGTACTAAATGAACATCATGCTGTATTGAAGAAGACTTGAAACTAGAGATTGAGACCATAAAATCATGTTTACAATGTTTACTGAGGTAATAAATCAAGAGAGAAGTAGAGTCATTTTCTCATAGACTTCTATACAACCAGAGGAGTCGCCCCCTGGTGGACACTAGAGAGAATGCAGCTTTAACACATGAAGCATTGACTTCACTTTAAAGAACCAGAGGTTGCCACCTGGTCCTGTCTCAGTCTTAAGTTTTCCAATATTTTACCATGTTTTTTTGTTTTTTTTATCTTTACCAAGAGTTTGATTTGCCTAAACGTAACCATAAAAACTGCATATGTATCTTTGCTATTGCAAATTAGTTAAATACAAACATAATTCTTAGAAGATTGGGTTACACTTTTCAGCACAGGTGCCAATACGACACGTTTTGGTTCAAATACTCAAAAATATGTTTTTTGATACATTACAGTTGAAGGACATGGTCATGTTGTTTTTTAAAATCTTTTCATTTAACAAAATCCGCCTTCTTGACTTCTTGAATGTTTTCATATTTAATGATGTGTCAACTCCAACCTGCTGAACAAGACTTTGCCTCAAAAAATATAGTCAGCAAATGAGAATAACTGGAAATACAGACTGCCCAAGCATCCAGTGCCTGCTTTTGGTACTCTATAGTTTTCGATGCAACACATACCAAATAGTTATTGATGTTCGATATCCAGTAAAGCTCTGAAGAGAAATCAGCAGATAGAGGAAACAAGTCTCCATGCATCTGCTCTCTGTCCAGGTGCGTTTCTTTGACCTGCGCAACACCTTCCTGCTGACTGCCCTGAGAATGGACGTCAGGGCGCAGCTGGTTCAGGAGCTTCACGGCATCAGTCTGCTAGGTAACCCATTTCCTGTGAGACCAGTGTAACTACTGACCTGGGAAACCAACGTCTGCCCTCTAGGTTTATTGTCTCCAGGGTAACCAATGCTGAGAGGCAACTCACCGTCCTGGTCACAACTGTTCTGTAACACCTATGATGATCTGAAGTCCAACAACTCATGATAAATCTATAACAACACATGTGAAAAATAATCAAACAAAAGTAGACAAGCATTCACAAGAAGGTACAAATGTACTGAGTTAAAGAGCATTAGTTGATAACTTCTGTCCTGTGTGTGTCCTAGGCAACCAGTTGGATGCCACACTGGGTCTGTGTTGGCCGGATACATTGGAGACGGCCAGGGCAGGGTTAGAGGTGGGGGAACAACTGCCCCCACTGAGCCGGCAGCAGACAGAACTAGCCATGGAAATACTGAAAATACTGTTCAATATCACATTTGACACATCCAGGCGCAAGGTCGACGAGGTACTGAAGCATGTTGGGGGAGTTTGTTTTTTCTTAGTATAGTTTGGCCTGTTGTAATCAATATTATACCAATAATTGTGAATTGTGTTGTCAAGTCATTGAATCCAATGACTTTTCACATCATTTAAAATCCACTTACCGTATGTTGAAACAGAAGGACTAATTTCTGTTGTTTACTTTGTGTATCAACTCTTCAGGATACGCCACTGTCTTATTTCAGCCTAGCCTAGCCTAGCCCTGCATCTCCAGAAAAGTAGTCATTTTGTCACATTCGCCCCTGGTGTTGGTACATCCAGGCTACTGTATCTTCTCACTGTAAAACACACCGGATGCGATTTACAGATGTCATAATTTACATGATGTGGCCGATGTGTGTTGCACCAAAAAGTCTACAACCTTTCCTCAGCTGTACTTAGGCTAGTAGTGCTTTTAGCCAAATGCTAAGGTTGAGCAAGTTCACCACCTGAGTTTTTCCTGCTTGTATAGTAACATTTAATTACTTACTGTACATGCTACTTATACAAGAAAAATAAAAAACTGTAGGTGAGGCTGATTTGAATGTCATTAGTTTTGCAGGTATTTGGACATAAACCAAAGCATTGGACAATTTGAAACCCTTACCTGATGATGGAGCTTGATACAAATTCAAAAGCTCACCAATGTAATTGAAGATTATCTTGATGGGAACATGAATGTCTGAACCAAGTTTTGTGCCAATACATCAAGTAGATTTTTTGAAAATTTACTGGATAACTCTAGGAAAGTCAGGGGGTCCATTAAAGTATGTCCATGTGGAGACGAATTTAAATGTTTTCAAAAAGTTTTATGGCAATCCATCCAATTGTTTCAATCCAAACCAAAAATGTCGACCTTGTGGTGTCGTGGATTTAGATGAAAAGTCAAGGGAATAGCAAAGTTCCTGAAAGTTCTGTTTCTTGAGACAATTCAGCCAAACAAGTTTCTGAAATTTTTATTTCATCAGTTGGAAGATATTATCTGCAAAGCAAGAATCAATTCTCTAGTCAGCTTGTTACACACAAACAAATGTAAAATGTATAGAAAAGAGAACATTTTACAGTGATAAAGGTTCCCTTGGGAACACGTGAACAATATGTGTGTGTAACATCTGTGTGTAAAGGAAGAGGCAGCCGAGTACAGACATCTGGGAGCCATGCTGAGACATTGTCTTATGAGCCATGCAGACGGAGAGGAGCGTACTGAGGAGTTCCACAGGTAGGACAACACGCGTCTGTTTTTCTGTTAGTCGATCGTTACACTCGTCGCTCTTACATGACGCGGCCCCCCTAACTCTCTCCTCCTCTTTTTGTCAGCCACACGGTTAACTTGCTAGGCAACCTCCCTCTGCCCTGTTTGGATGTACTGTTGATCCCTAAAGTGCAACAAGGCTCCATTGAGTACATGGGGGTCAACATGGATGCTGTCAACAAGCTGCTGGAATTCATGGAGAAAACACTTGACCGGGTAAGACAAGACTCTCTGTGAGTGGGTTCAGTACCTCCGATACGATGATAATTACTGAAAGGGCATGAATCATAACCTTAATTACAGGAAATATGGTTGTAAATTTTGATTGAACAAGATTAAAAGAAGATTTATTTTCTGGAAGGTAAATGAAGGCCGGAGCATAATCTTTGTCGCTAGGTGTAGCTGCATGTTAATGGATGATTTTAACAGGAGCAATATTACAGGTTGCCATCTGGTTGCTACAAGTTGCTAGTTACAATGTACTAATGTAAAAAGAGTTTTTATAGGTGTACTTTTTAATGATTTTATACAAATGCAGCTGACTGTTTTATTAATACACTTATAATCTATGCACACCAATAGAAAAACCCAATGGACCTGACAAACAGTGGTGGAAAGTTACTAATTACATTTACGCAGTACTTAAAAGGTACTATGTAGAACTTTCAGAAAGTCCTTGTTGTTAATGATACTGGTGGTCATTAAGTGAACTGCACTGGGAACTTCCCCAGTGCGGGCTTAACCGTTTGAAGAACTCCTTTGTACCCCTGTCCAATAAAGTCTGAAGTGGCAAGCTATCTGGAGCCTAACCCATGTAATGCTGCCATTTATCTTAACTGTACACATGTACGTTTTATGTTATTCTACATTGATAAGGCTGCTTTGTTACTGCACATATTATTTACACTACTATGATGATGAAGACTACTGGTGTGTCAATGACGGGCAGTGTGTAATTTGTTGGTTGGTGGCAGTCTATGCATGTACTGTCGGCACTGTGTTTGTGTGCCTGTGGACAGTTATTGAATGTTCTGTATGCATTTTACGGCAACACTGTCCCGAGTCCTTTCCACAAAGTCAGTCCACAGGCTGATAACGGGAACAGAGACAGTCGGGGAAGGTCTCATCTCAGGGTACAATCCGTTCAAACTATGGCATTAATACATGTAGATTGTTTCATATAGTACCTTTAAAAGACAATTCTGGTTTAGTACAATGTAGGTCTTAGTTAATTTAGTTTGGTTCATCAATTGACTCTTCATAAAGTCCCAGCCCTCGAACGTAGACTGGCCAAACAAATCGTACCTTCGGCCAGCTCCGATCAAGCCCTGACAACTATCTGGCTCTGCTCCATAGATCAGGGTTATTCAATTAATGTTCAACGAGGTCCAGTTAGAGAGACTTTCCTCATGCAAAGGTCCAGAACATCACAGTAATGCAGTGGCGGGCCGTGCATTGTATACCTGGGCCTTCACTGCTGTCCTGCAGCTGAAACACAGCTACGGTTATTATTTGTTTCGTGCAAAAATGAAGCCAACACCTATAGATAGAGTGCGTCTCCTCTCTGCTCTGACTGCAGCTGGGACAGCTGCGCCAGGCTTCTGTGAGAGTACCCGCCTGTGTGTGCTTTGGGGCGGCGGCTGAGGGGCTCACGGCAGCACCCGCTGCTCGTTCGCGACAGTGCAGAACGTACGTGATTTAACGTCAGAAAAGTCTCCAATAACACCAGAACAAGTCACTAGATTTGTCGCTAGTAGCTTTTGACAAAAAAAGTCTCCATGAGGGTTTGGAAAGTCGCCAGATTTAGCAAGAAAGTCGCCAAGTTGCCAACACTGGCACCGGCTAAATATGTCCCCAGAGCAACATAGGACGTAACAATGGTTCCTATCACATATTAAACCAAACAAAAATCCATCTTCATAAAAACAAGTTGTACAAATAATAATATATAAACAAGCATATTAAAGCTACTGCAGATGTAAAAACAAAAGCAGTTGACTTACCAGAGCTGCTGTTCACTATTTAGCTGCTGTTCCTCCTTTCTTTGTTAACAAAGAGTTTAATCTCACGGTTGTTCAGTACATCTGTGCGTTTTAGTTCCAGTAAGAAGTCCTTCTCGATTCATGGACGCCAGTGAAGACAGTCGAGCCTCCCCAGTTGTATTTCTTGAATAGGTTTTAATGCGTTTGAGGCTGAAAATGTCCGCTCGACAGAGGCAGCAGATAAAGGCTCTACTTAAAACAAGCTGCACTGGAAGCAGAGCAACAGAGGAAGACAGTAGCTGTGCAATGAGAAAATTAGATAATAAGATAAGGCACTTTTGGACTCTTCAATGACATTTAGTTCCAACATTTTCCTTACCTCTTCCCCAATCAATCTCTTGCGGGCCTCCGGCACCTGATACGGCTTTTGGTTCACCGTTTTTCCTGGCTGGGTGCGTATTTCATGCTCTACTAGGTGTGTGTAGCCTGGAAGGAATGAAAAGACATCCGGATTACCCTCCACCAACTCCTTTGCTTGCTGCAGTTGGTGAGGTGAGAGGTCTGGACCAAACTGTACAGCGTCTCGGGCTGGTTCGGGTGACTCTCTGGGGGGAAGGCATGTGAACAAGGTCTCTCGATCGTACCATTTCTTTAAGAGGTTAATATGGTAAATCTGCTCACCTTTCCTCCTCCCGGGTTGCCGTACTTTGTAATTGACTTCCTCAATCTTTTCAATTACTTCGTAGGGTCCCTGCCATGTAGCCAAGAACTTACATTCCACCGTGGGGACCAGAACTAGGACTATCTCCTGGTTGGAATTCTCTGGGTTGAGCTGCTCGGTTATAAGCGGCACTCTGATCTCTCTGGGCTTTTTCCATGTGCTCCTTCACAATGGGGACCACCGCTGCCATCCTATCTCGCATGGCCCCTACGTGTTCGATCATGGTCCGGTGGGGACAGGGTTGCTCCTCCCAAGTCTCCATGGCTATGTCTAACAGATCCCGGGGTTTGTGAGAATACAAGAGGTCAAAGGGTGAGAAACCAGTGGAAGACTGAGGAACTTCTCTTACCGCAAACAGAAGGTATAGGAGAAGCTGGTCCCAATTTCTTCCATCTTTGTCGATGGCCTTCCTCAGCATGGCTTTAAGAGTCTTGTTAAACCTCTCTACCAACCCATCCGTCTGGGGGTGGTACACCGAGGTTCTCACTTGTTTCACTTGCAACAGAGAACACAACTCCTTGGTGACCCTGGACATAAAGGGGCTCCCTTGGTCCGTAAGGATCTCTTTTGGAATCCCTATGCGGCTGCTGAAGAGGAACAGTTCTTTGGCTATTTGTTTAGCATTTGCCTTTCTTAAGGGGACAGCTTCCGGGTACCATAGTCTACTATGACCAAGATGTACTGATGTCCCCGAGCACTCTTGGGGAGGGGACCCACAATATCCATCCCCACCCTTTTGAACGGAGTTTCTATGATGGGCAAAGGGATAAGGGGGTTCCGGTACTGCTGTTTGGGGGCTGTGATCTGGCAATCTGGGCAACTGCGGCAGTAGTTCTCTACCTGCTTGTGAACTCCTGGCCAAAAGAACCTTTGTAATACTCGTTCCTTGGTTTTCTCTACCCCCAAGTGAGCTCCTAGCAAGTGAGCTCCCGACCTATCAGGACGGGAACTGGAAGTGTCTTGATTACTCCCACCTCAAGAGTAAACGTGCCCTTAGTGGTTGTCAGCCTCACAACCGTGGTTGGGTACTCGCGGGTGTCTCCATGGACACAAACCACTGGAACTGGGTCTCCGTGAGCAGGGGCCGATGCCTCCAACACGAATTCGCGGATCAGGGTCCGGGCACTTCCAGAATCGAGCAAGGCTTCCACATCATGTTGATTCACCCTTACTGGACAGGTTGGTCTGCGGACTCCACTTTCCCCCAGGAGGGCAGCAAAGTGGACCTGAGGGCTGCTAGCAGACTCTGCTGTGGGCATTGGCTCATCAGGCTTGTCACACTGCCATGAGAATATGGCCCAATTCGCCACAGCGATAGCATTGGCGCGACTCGGGGTTCGGGACTCCTCTTGGCGGCCTAGGGGGATAAACAAGTCTATGGGGTGGGCTCAAGTGAGGGTTGGCTGACTTAGGACCTTTTTGTTGAGGCCCTCTCCCTTTAACTGGTCATAGTCTTGATCAATACTGGCCTCTACGTCTTGATACGCTTTAAGTGACTCACCCGACAGAAAAGGAGCCAGGAGTCCAACCCACTGTGTCTTTGGCCACTCCTCCCGAGTGGCTGTCGCTTCAAACGCATGAAGGTAAGCTTCCACATTGTCCGTCTCCCCCAGTTTCGGAATGAAGTCAGCTGCTTTGGGTTTTGACCTGGTGACCTGCTCTTTCAATTGGTTAGCCTTTACTTGCTGTTGCAACAAGGCTGCCCCAATTTCTTGCTGCGCCTTCTGGCTCTCCACCAGCATCTGTACCAGTTGCTCCATTTGGGTTGGGTGGTCATTTGTGTGAAGTTCTGAAAAAACTGTCAAAGCTTCAATATCTTCCGTCCCGATCATCAGCACTTAAGCCCCACTGCCCACATTCTCCACCATCTGTAACGTCATGAGAGGTCACTAGGGCAGGGCCGGCTAGGGTGTGGTGGTGCAAGGGAACTAATAAAAACAGACAAAAAGCAAAGGTTCTCAGAATAAGGTCACGTTTAATTCTTATTCTGCTCGGCAACTCAGGGAAGTCTCTTCATCAAAAAATCCAAAACAAACAAACAAAAAGCGTCCAAACGGAGATAATGCGGCATTCAACAGAACCGTACTAGACAAAAACTCAACTTAAAGTGTCCTCTGCTTTCTTCCGACAATCGGGTCTTCTTCCTTTGAAAACCTCCTCACTGTGGTTCGGAACTTGTTTCCAGGTAGGTCTCCGTGCTCCTTCACGCCGTGTGCTCTCTTCCCTCTCCTCTCCTCCTGCAGCCCTTAAGTCCGGCCTCAATCAGATGGCCTAAACACCTACACCTGGGTGAGTGGTGAGGCCTTCTGGGAGACAGAGGGTACTTCTCAAGTCTCTTAATTATCGTTTCCTCGCTCCTCGATCCTCGCTTGAACCGGAAGTTGTTTCTGCGCCACCATATTGACGGCCATCCCAAAGCTCTAATGTAGCTCGGAGGAGCGAGGATCGAGGATGGAGGAGGGACCTCGGAGGAGCCATGAGCGAGGAACCACGAGAACAGACTTCCAGGAAGTCTTTTAATGGCCGATACGCCCCCTCATTGTTCATCAGTCATGTGATTGGACGCTGCAGCCGATCGGACTGACTGACTGGAGTTTAACACCAGAGTGAAGACAGATCAGATTAAACTCTAGTTTATATTTGATTAGTTTTCTGATTCACCGTCTGGTTTAAATATATGTTCATTGTAGACTGAACAACAAAAGGACCACAAACAACTTTCTTCATTTATTAGAAAGATTTGTGTTTCCATGATCTGATATTTCCTTCAATAACTTTATTATGAAACAATTAAAGTGAGAGAGAGCTTTTTACATAATTTATCATCATTTCATTCAGTCACATGAGGCTGATCATTCCTGAGTGTTTGATGAGTTTTATCATTTAAGAGAAACAATAATCATATTCTGGGTTATTTAATAATGACGTCACAATCTGAATTTCAAAACGTACAGACGCAAATAATTCATAAATAAGACGATCGCATTCCGCCGGTAGAAATCGATCCTGATCTTATAAACAGAACACAGTTTGTTAACAGACTACAGAGAGAAACACCTCTACAGTGATGATAACTGTGTGTATTTATTAGTTATTATTATTATTAGTTACTATTATTAAGTACAGTGATGATAACTGTGTGTCTTTATTAGTCATTAGTATTATTAGTTACTATTATTAAGTACAGTGATGATAACTGTGTGTCTTTATTAGTTATTAGTATTATTAGTTACTTTTATTAAGTACAGTGATGATAACTGTGTCTTTATTAGTTATTAGTATTATTAGTTACTATTATTAAGTACAGTGATGATAACTGTGTCTTTATTAGTTATTAGTATTATTAGTTACTATTATTAAGTACAGTGATGATTACTGTGTCTTTATTAGTTATTAGTATTAGTTACTATTATTAAGTACAGTGATGATAACTGTGTCTTTATTAGTTATTAGTATTATTAGTTACTATTATTAAGTACAGTGATGATAACTGTGTGTCTTTATTAGTTATTAGTATTATTAGATACTATTATTAAGTACAGTGATGATAACTGTGTGTCTTTATTAGTTATTAGTATTATTAGTTACTATTATTAAGTACAGTGATGATAACTGTGTGTCTTTATTAGTTATTAGTATTATTAGTTACTTTTATTAAGTACAGTGATGATAACTGTGTCTTTATTAGTTATTAGTATTATTAGTTACTATTATTAAGTACAGTGATGATAACTGTGTCTTTATTAGTATTATTAGTTACTATTATTAAGTACAGTGATGATAACTGTGTGTCTTTATTAGTTATTAGTATTATTAGTTACTATTATTAAGTACAGTGATGATAACTGTGTGTCTTTATTAGTTATTAGTATTATTAGTTACTATTATTAAGTACAGTGATGATAACTGAGTGTCTTTATTAGTTATTAGTATTATTAGTTACTATTATTAAGTACAGTGATGATAACTGTGTCTTTATTAGTTATTAGTATTATTAGTTACTATTATTAAGTACAGTGATGATAACTGAGTGTCTTTATTAGTTATTTGTATTATTAGTTACTATTATTAAGTACAGTGATGATGACTGTGTCTTTATTAGTTATTAGTATTATTAGTTACTATTATTAAGTACAGTGATGATAACTGTGTCTTTATTAGTTATTAGTATTATTAGATACTATTATTAAGTACAGTGATGATAACTGTATCTTTATTAGTTATTAGTATTATTAGATACTATTATGAAGTACAGTGATGATAATTGTGTCTTTATTAGTTATTAGTATTATTAGTTACTATTATTAAGTACAGTGATGATAACTGTGTCTTTATTAGTTATTAGTATTATTAGTTACTATTATTAAGTACAGTGATGATAACTGTGTCTTTATTAGTTATTAGTATTATTAGTTACTATTATTAAGTACAGTGATGATTACTGTGTGTCTTTATTAGTTATTAGTATTATTAGTTACTATTATTAAGTACAGTGATGATAACTGTGTCTTTATTAGTTATTTGTATTATTAGTTACTATTATTAAGTACAGTGATGATAACTGAGTGTCTTTATTAGTTATTAGTATTATTAGTTACTATTATTAAGTACAGTGATGATAACTGAATGTCTTTATTAGTTATTAGTATTATTAGATACTATTATTAAGTACAGTGATGATAATTGTGTGTCTTTATTAGTTATTAGTATTATTAGTTACTATTATTAAGTAAAGTGATGATAACTGTGTGTCTTTATTAGTTATTAGTATTATTAGATACTATTATTAAGTACAGTGATGATAACTGTGTGTCTTTATTAGTTATTAGTATTATTAGTTACTATTATTAAGTACAGTGATGATAACTGTCTTTATTAGTTATTAGTATTATTAGTTACTATTATTAAGTACAGTGATGATAACTGTGTGTCTTTATTAGTCATTAGTATTATTAGTTACTATTATTAAGTACAGTGATGATTACTGTGTGTCTTTATTAGTTATTAGTATTATTAGTTACTATTATTAAGTACAGTGATGATTACTGTGTGTCTTTATTAGTCATTAGTATTATTAGTTACTATTATTAAGTACAGTGATGATTACTGTGTGTCTTTATTAGTTATTAGTATTATTAGTTACTATTATTAAGTACAGTGATGATTACTGTGTGTCTTTATTAGTATTATTAGTTACTATTATTAAGTACAGTGATCATGTGAACAGACACAAACTTCTCTAAAGTCTCTCCAGCTGTTAAAGCCGACTGACAGCTGATCCAGCTGTGATCAGCTGATCCTCCGTCATCAGAAACAGACGTCGCTTCACGTGACGCAACTGAGGAAAGGACGTCTCGTGTCTCTTAAAATATATTTCCTCGTTTCCTCTCTCCTCGCATGGTTTCCTTGCGTCTCTCCATGCATCCCTGGTGGGAGGGACTAAGACGCAAGGAAAGGACGCAAGTGAGGGAAACGGGGATGCAATTAAGAGACTTGAGATGTACCCAGAGTTGTTGCCTCGGCGGCCATCTTGTAGTGTGGCTGCTGCTCCTTAAAGGGGAAGTAGCACCCATCTACCACCTGGCCCCGTGTGATGCCACAGTTTGCTCAAAAGAGTTCTTTGTCTCATAGTGATGCTTCACATTGCTGCTTTTAATAATCCTCACGGTCTCTGAACACACGATACATCCTGGTTTTAAACTGAACACATGAGACGTACTGGTTTTAAACTGAACACATGAGACATACTGGTTTTAAACTGAACACATGAGACATCCTGGTTTTAAACTGAACACATGAGACATCCTGGTTTTAAACTGAACACATGAGACATCCTGGTTTTAAACTGAACACACGAGACATCCTGGTTTTAAACTGAACACATGAGACGTACTGGTTTTAAACTGAACACACGATACATCCTGGTTTTAAACTGAACACATGAGACGTACTGGTTTTAAACTGAACACATGAGACATCCTGGTTTTAAACTGAACACATGAGACATCCTGGTTTTAAACTGAACACATGAGACATCCTGGTTTTAAACTGAACACATGAGACGTACTGGTTTTAAACTGAACACACGATACATCCTGGTTTTAAACTGAACACACGATACATCCTGGTTTTAAACTAAACACATGATACATCCTGGTTTTAAACTGAACACATGAGACATCCTGGTTTTAAACTGAACACATGAGACGTACTGGTTTTAAACTGAACACATGAGACATCCTGGTTTTAAACTGAACACATGAGACGTACTGGTTATGAACTGAACACATGAGACGTACTGGTTTTAAACTGAACACATGAGACGTACTGGTTTTAAACTGAACACACGATACATCCTGGTTTTAAACTGAACACACGAGACGTACTCGTTTTAAACTGAACACATGAGACGTACTGGTTTTAAACTGAACACACGAGACGTACTGGTTTTAAACTGAACACACGAGACGTACTGGTTTTAAACTGAACACACGAGACATCCTGGTTTTAAACTGAACACATGATACATCCTGGTTTTAAACTGAACACACGAGACGTACTGGTTTTAAACTGAACACACGAGACGTACTGGTTTTAAACTGAACACACGAGACGTACTGGTTTTAAACTGAACACACGAGACATCCTGGTTTTAAACTGAACACACGATACATCCTGGTTTTAAACTAAACACATGAGACATCCTGGTTTTAAACTGAACACATGATACATCCTGGTTTTAAACTGAACACATGAGACGTACTGGTTTTAAACTGAACACATGAGACGTACTGGTTTTAAACTGAACACACGAGACGTACTGGTTTTAAACTGAACACACGAGACGTACTGGTTTTAAACTGAACACACGAGACGTCCTGGTTTTAAACTGAACACACGAGACGTACTGGTTTTAAACTGAACACACGAGACGTACTGGTTTTAAACTGAACACACGAGACGTCCTGGTTTTAAACTGAACACACGAGACGTACTGGTTTTAAACTGAACACACGAGACGTACTGGTTTTAAACTGAACACACGAGACATCCTGGTTTTAAACTGAACACACGAGACATCCTGGTTTTAAACTGAACACACGAGACGTACTGGTTTTAAACTGAACACACGAGACGTACTGGTTTTAAACTGAACACATGAGACATCCTGGTTTTAAACTGAACACATGAGACATCCTGGTTTTAAACTGAACACATGAGACATCCTGGTTTTAAACTGAACACATGAGACGTACTGGTTTTAAACTGAACACACGATACATCCTGGTTTTAAACTGAACACACGATACATCCTGGTTTTAAACTAAACACATGATACATCCTGGTTTTAAACTGAACACATGAGACATCCTGGTTTTAAACTGAACACATGAGACGTACTGGTTTTAAACTGAACACATGAGACATCCTGGTTTTAAACTGAACACATGAGACGTACTGGTTATGAACTGAACACATGAGACGTACTGGTTTTAAACTGAACACATGAGACGTACTGGTTTTAAACTGAACACACGATACATCCTGGTTTTAAACTGAACACACGAGACGTACTCGTTTTAAACTGAACACACGAGACGTACTGGTTTTAAACTGAACACACGAGACGTACTGGTTTTAAACTGAACACACAAGACGTACTGGTTTTAAACTGAACACACGAGACATCCTGGTTTTAAACTGAACACACGATACATCCTGGTTTTAAACTGAACACACGAGACGTACTGGTTTTAAACTGAACACACGAGACGTACTGGTTTTAAACTGAACACACGAGACGTACTGGTTTTAAACTGAACACACGAGACATCCTGGTTTTAAACTGAACACACGATACATCCTGGTTTTAAACTAAACACATGATACATCCTGGTTTTAAACTGAACACATGAGACGTACTGGTTTTAAACTGAACACACGATACATCCTGGTTTTAAACTGAACACACGAGACGTACTGGTTTTAAACTGAACACACGAGACGTACTGGTTTTAAACTCAACACACGAGACGTACTGGTTTTAAACTGAACACACGAGACATCCTGGTTTTAAACTGAACACACGAGACATCCTGGTTTTAAACTGAACACATGAGACATCCTGGTTTTAAACTGAACACATGAAACATCCTGGTTTTAAACTGAACACATGAGACGTACTGGTTTTAAACTGAACACATGAGACGTACTGGTTTTAAACTGAACACATGAGACATCCTGGTTTTAAACTGAACACATGAGACATCCTGGTTTTAAACTGAACACATGAGACATCCTGGTTTTAAACTGAACACATGAGACATCCTGGTTTTAAACTGAACACATGAGACGTACTGGTTATGAACTGAACACATGAGACGTACTGGTTTTAAACTGAACACATGAGACGTACTGGTTTTAAACTGAACACACAATACATCCTGGTTTTAAACTGAACACACGAGACGTACTCGTTTTAAACTGAACACACGAGACGTACTGGTTTTAAACTGAACACACGAGACGTACTGGTTTTAAACTGAACACACAAGACGTACTGGTTTTAAACTGAACACACGAGACATCCTGGTTTTAAACTGAACACACGATACATCCTGGTTTTAAACTGAACACACGAGACGTACTGGTTTTAAACTGAACACACGAGACGTACTGGTTTTAAACTGAACACACGAGACGTACTGGTTTTAAACTGAACACACGAGACATCCTGGTTTTAAACTGAACACACGATACATCCTGGTTTTAAACTAAACACATGATACATCCTGGTTTTAAACTGAACACATGAGACGTACTGGTTTTAAACTGAACACACGATACATCCTGGTTTTAAACTGAACACACGAGACGTACTGGTTTTAAACTGAACACACGAGACGTACTGGTTTTAAACTCAACACACGAGACGTACTGGTTTTAAACTGAACACACGAGACATCCTGGTTTTAAACTGAACACACGAGACATCCTGGTTTTAAACTGAACACATGAGACATCCTGGTTTTAAACTGAACACATGAAACATCCTGGTTTTAAACTGAACACATGAGACGTACTGGTTTTAAACTGAACACATGAGACGTACTGGTTTTAAACTGAACACATGAGACATCCTGGTTTTAAACTGAACACATGAGACATCCTGGTTTTAAACTGAACACATGAGACATCCTGGTTTTAAACTGAACACATGAGACATCCTGGTTTTAAACTGAACACATGAGACGTACTGGTTTTAAAGTGAATACATGAGACGTACTGGTTTTAAACTGAACACATGAGACATACTGGTTTTAAACTGAACACATGAGACATACTGGTTTTAAACTCCGTGGTGAGAACATATAAGAGTCTGTCCATTCTTGGTTAAAGACTCTGGTCTCTTTGGTCTCACTGATCACTTTTCTCTTCTTGGAGAACATCATGTGAAATAACTTCTGACTCACGTTCTCTCCGACTGTTGGCTCTCTCTCTTGTGTGTTTATCTCACTCAAGTCAAGGGCAAAAATGATCAGAATACACGTATTTGATTGGCTGAGCAGCATCACGTGATGTGATTTAATACACATGTAATTGGTTGCTGTGTTTCCTGGACTGCTGAACGGGTGCAGTAAAGTCTAGAAAAGCTGCGCCGGTTAAAATATAAGCGCTCCGTCTAAATGTAATAATTCTCTATTATCTATTGGTTTTATTTCCAGGTACAGATACAACGGCGATTTGACAATTCGATTAACCGTAGATGTTTCCACTATTAAATAATTATTGTACTCACATGTTCTTATTTCTAATTATTACCATTACATTAACGTCAAATAACACATAATCGAAAACTATATGTTTGATGAAACTGACTTGTTTGCTATTGTGGTCCAGCTGATTGGTAATAGTCAACATGAAATAGTTGTTCCTGTTTAATGAAGTTTTCTTGCCTCCCAGGGATGTAAGCTCAGGGAAACCCTTCTCCCATCACTGAGCCTGCTGACTGAGAGTGCCCGAATCCACCGAGAGACCAGAAAGTTCCTCAGGTCAAAGGTAAATACTGGCTGTCCATGATGAAGACTTGAATTAAGAGTATTGTGTTTTGATGGCTCAGGTATCCGTGTGTGTGTGTGTGTGTGTGTGTGTGTGTGTGTAGGTGCTGCCCCCCCTACGTGATGTTACGAACAAGCCAGAGGTGGGCAGTGCTCTGAGGAACAAACTAGTCCGTATTATGACGTCCATCGACACTGATGTCAAGGACTGTGCTGCTGAGTTCCTCTTTGTTCTCTGCAAAGAAAGTGGTGAGGGAAATATCTATGTGTTGATTTATTTCAATTATTCATAGCAATTTTTGTACAACTGACTTAAAGCCCATGTTTCACTGTGACATCAAGCTTCTCAATTGATCAATCATATTCACATTATTATCAAACATAATATGACTTGAACCCCATTCCAATGGGATAATAATCACTGAGCAGAGATCAAAATGTAAGAGGTTCTTCACATCAAATGAGCAGTTCTTAAGATGCTCATTGATAAAAACATCTGTCTTAATATATATCTTGGCTAGTATGTCTTGAACTATTATGATAGCTGATGTAGAGATCTAAGGTTATGGCTCCAACCAAAGGCTTGTTGAATTGATCTTGGAAAACTGCCATATCAACAGTAACGTAATGTTCTATGCTCTATCCAGTCTCTAGGTTCATTAAGTACACTGGATACGGTAATGCTGCTGGTCTTCTAGCTGCCAGAGGACTGCTCAGGGGGGGCAGAGACTCTGGGATCTACTCTGAGGATGAAGAGTCTGACACAGAGGAGTACAGAGAAGCCAAGGCCCAGTCAGTACCCCCACTGTGTCACATAAACTCACTGTCTGATGTGTTTAACTGCCTCCTTTTTAAAAAAAGATATTGTGTAGCTCTAACTAATGAACTTGACGGATACTTAATTGTAGTTTTTATGTTTAACCAATGATCCATCCACCTGCTCATCTGGATCTGGTGACTGTAGCTCATTACATTACAGTCATTTAGCAGACGCTTTTATCCAAAGCGACTTACAGTAAGTGTATTCAACATAGGTATTCAAGAGAACTACTAGTCACCAGAAGTCATAAGTGCATCTCCTTTTTAAACAAGCATCTAAGAGCATAAACCAGAGCAAATGTCCAGTGCAGAAACAAACTAATACGAATACAATAAGTGCCACAAACTAGTATGAATACAATAAGTGCTGAGTGGAAGTCTCAGGGTAGTTCTTCTTGAAGAGGTGAGTTGTCAGCCTGATGAAAGATGGGCAGCGAATCTGCTGTCCTGACGTCAGTGGGGAGTTCATTCCACCACTGTGGGGCCAGGACAGAAAACAGCCGTGACCGGGTCGATCGGCCACAGGGACCTCTGAGCGACAGGGCGACCGATCGCCCCGAGGCAGCAGAGCTAAGTGGTCGGGCGGGGGTGTAGGGCTCGACCATGGCCTGGAGATAGGAAGGAGCTGTTCCTTTCACTGCCCTGTAGGCTAGCACCAGAGTCTTAGACTGGATGAGCTCTTACAGGGAGCCAGTGTAGAGAATGGAGAAGGGAAGTTGTGTGGGAGAACTTGGGGTGATTGAACACCAGACGAGCTGCAGCTTTCTGGACAAGCTCCAGAGGTCTGATGGCCGACGCTGGGGCTCCGGCAAGTAGAGAGTTGCAGTAGTCCAGGCGGGAGATGACAAGAGCCTGGATGAGCACCTGCGCCATCTCGTCAGTGACGAGGGGGCGAATCCAGATATATAACCCCTCCAGCATGTACCTCCACAAAGAGGAGTCCAGGAGGCATCCTGATTAGAGGCCTGAACCAGCTCAACTGGCTACAAAGGAGCAGTAGTTCTACCTTAACTCTAAGGGCGAGCACAGCCACCCCGACACTCATTTGTATCCTAATCTTATCGCCACTAACCAAAGCACCATAGGTACGTGTAAGGTGAAGTGAATGCTAAATCCAGAGCTCAGACTCCACTCCCTCTGCATCACAAGTCTGTGACTTTCCAGTTTCCTCTAAAGAATAAATAGCTGATAGCTAATATGTCACAAGCAGAATTGAATTCACATTGTTCTTCCTGAATGCGAGGTTTGACAGTAACCCAATTAAGAGCTTTCCCAGTTAAACTGAACAGTTTGACAGCTTGATAATGGAGCATCTGTGACTACAGAGTCCTTCAGGCTTCCTGATTCCGGTCTGCTGCTCCAGGAATCCTCTGGTCTGACCAAGCCTGAAAAGACCCCATGACCTTCTGGGCACAACTCAAAAAGGCCGCCTCTGCAATGGAGGCTCTTAACTGTTAACTGTCTCAGCCTGGAGTCAGCATATGGACTAATTGGCAGTGCAACAGACCTCTGTGCCTTAAGGACTAAACTATTGAAAGATAAACAAGTGAATTAAAGTGTATTAATTAGGCACATCAGCTGCTTCATTTACAAAGATTTATTTTTGCTTTGTTCTGTCCCTTTGATATTTCTCTGTCTCTTGTTCTGCTCCAGTATAAACCCAATAACAGGAGTTGTAGAAGAAGAACAGCCCAACCCCATGGAGGGAATGACAGAGGAGCAGAAAGAACTTGAAGTCATGAAGCTGGTCAACATGTTTGACAGACTGTCAAGGTCAATAAAAGCAGGACACACACACACACACACACACACACACACACACACACACACACACACACACACACACACACACACACACACACACACACACACACACACACACACACACACACACACTTAATTTCCTTACCATAACCTCTACTAACCTTACCCTAATTTTAAAGCAAGTCTTCACCAACAAATGTACTGATTTACGTTATGGGGACGTACAATTGTCCCCATTTTGTCAATTTATTTATTTATTATAAATGAATAAATAATAAGTAGACACGACTTAGAAGGCATTTTCAATAATACTGCCACAGTTTTCAATACTCAGTCTGTACTCACATATAGACTGTACTTGTGTATCTCTTTTCTAGTCTTCCGACCACTCAAAGCACTACATGTCATCATTCACCCATTCATAAACTGCAGGAACAGCACTCATAATTACATTTGAACCATTTCTCCCTGCAGGAACAATCTGATCCAGCCCATGCAGCTCGGTATGGACGGGAAGATGAGAGAGATTTCTCCAGAGGATCTGCATAAACTGGCCCACAATCCTTTGTTCCAGCCAGAAGAGCCAGCTAATTCAGACAGTGAGGAAGAGGCTTAGCAAACACAGAAGCGTGAAAGTGGAAACACATTCAATTCCTGTAAGAGTAGATCGGTGTCATTATTTTATTTATTCACGCCACGCGGTCCAACCAGTTGCTGTTAGTTATTGTGATGGAGGTGAGTTATGGAGCGTTGTTTAGTCAAAGTGAAAACAGAGCATAGAGTACATGGGAGGCAGCTCAAAGCTTTTTTCTTATGTGCAATCCTGTCAACTACAAATCAACACTTTTCAATGACTACTATTAGTGTGTAGATTTGCTTCCTTCCTCTCAGACGTTTGTCTCAGTTCATTTCAGTTCACGATAAAAACACCAGAGCGTGTAAAGGTTAACATTCAAACAGATAGTTACACCTCTTTACACAAGGCCATCACATGTGCACAAAGAGGAACATTTCCACCACGTTGTTCCTCAGTCAACTTAAATAAGCAACAGTCTCCAAGAGGCTCCTTGTGATCACTGACAGCTTTCCTGTCACATGGGACATTATGTCTGGTCCCCTAGACTTTAAAGTAATCACTACTTTAATCTTCATTAAATTCATTCACTTCCAACGTATAGGTTTCTTGATTGATCTCTTTTGTCTTCCAAGATATAAAAGTCTCTTTTCCTTACTTCCTAAGGGATTGGCTGATGGGTCCATAATATTCCCAAATTAACTCCCAGCTCAAGTTTTGCAGCTCATTTAACACAAATATGAATTTAGTTTTTTCTCACATGAAAAGGGTTCCTGATGGGCAGGCGACTCTCAAATCTGAGATATCAGAGCATCCTTGAACGCACCGACAATCCCCGTATACAGCTCCATCACCAAACCACCAAACCATCTCTCTGTACGAGTTAAAATTCATATTATAATGAAATGATTGAAACTAATGAATGCCTGAGAGGTGGAGTAGATGAACAAAGCATCAGTATGGTCCATTAGATTGTGCTCCTTGTTAGATTAAGACTCTTACAGTTAGAGCCCCAACATTCAAATGCTGCGCAGCTTCTTTTTGTGTCATTTCATTGTGTTTAAACCCGGTATTTCTCCACAGTTGCAAATGAGGATCAGGCTACACTAATATTATCAGTATTACACTATTTGTAGAATCAGAGTTTAGTGGTGGCTACGTAAGATTGTTACCAACTCATCTGATACAAATATATCCAACAATCCTAATTTGTTGGTGTTTAGCCTTTCATGCTGCACACAAAGAGAAGCAATCACTGCTGTCTATTCTATTCATTAAAGAAAGATGATTTCATAAAAAACAATAATCATTTCATTCTATGGATTTTGTTGAGGATTTTTTTAGGGTGACGTCATAAAATATGACGACAGACATTTGAAGCTTCATTTAAAGACCTTGATAAAAGCTTTGATTGTAAAAAACATGAATTGGGTACAGCCCTACTTACAATATTCGCTCACAGATTCAACACCTTATCACACAGTCCTTGCTGTTTGTGACGTTACTGGGTACAGTAATTAGCTATACATGCTGTGACCATTGGTTTGACTGTTACTGGCTCCAGAATGACACAAAACCTGAACCTCAAACGCCTCAAAAAGGTAGTTTGTGTTGGTATGGTTCATTTATTGTAGTATGCTTTCAACACCAGCATGTTTGAAAGGACTAACTAATGAACAGTTGCAGCATGAAACAATACAGTTTGCAAAACACAAACCCAGATAGTTTGGATTTGATTTGTTGAGGCTGTGAAAATCTTTCCAGAAACTACATCTGATTCACTGTTACTCAGGATAATCCACGGACCTCACTGTTTGCAGGGTTAGGGTTCTAGTCTCTGCCTCCATCTTTTACAGTGTGTTGGGACTCTTCGTGATGAGACGCGTGTGTCATTTCTACTTTACATGAGAGCAGAGGAAAGTGTTTGAAAGCTAGCCAAAGAGATGTACTTCAGTTTGTGACAGTGGATGAAATGTATTCTTGGATTTTAGATGCCTGTTGTTTTACATAAAGATGTTTTATTTTTAGAAGTGAAATGTGAAACTGCAGACAGATAAGTCATAATTCAGTGAGGATGAAATACCTGTACGCAAAGATAGAGCAAAGAGAATCTGAAACATGTTACATGAATACACCTCTGTTATTAGCAGTATAATATATAATAAAAGTGTTTAAATGCCAGAGTTGTCTCATTTCATATTTTAATGTTGTCATGTGCTGCACCACCATGTTTTGGTTGAAGTGATGTAAACGTGATCCTGTTAGCTCATTCAGCTGTCCACACTTTAAATGTTTCACGATCCAGGTCACATTTTAAGGATTTGTGCCATCTCAATCACCGTGAACAATTGTGTCCCTTTAACTATCGTTTTGATTTTATGTCTACATTGATTTGCCGTTTTCTTAGCCATCGCTTATGGTAATATTTTGCTCACTAAGATCTACCACTGACACCTTGTGTAGAACTTTCCCATTCATGCGGTTTTCACTACGAAGTAAGTGGAATATACAGTTTAACTGTGTGTCTGATTGCATTAGACAAAACCCGTTTATTGTTTGTTTTTAAAACAAAGAACCAGAAAATTACATAAAACATTCCAAATTTATAAAAGAAACAGCGATAGCCTGTTTATCCAACATTTTATCTTGGGTCATTTGATGCAGGTATGAAGCTCTGTATGCTTAAAGATGTATTTTCTATTGTGCATGTAATGGTTTTACGGTTTGATTTGGGCTGGATTTCATTGAATGGAGCTTGTTTTTGGTTGAGATGGGACTTGAATCTGGCACAAGGTTGTACAAACTGGAACAATTGTTTGTTTGCAGTTCTTTTTTAACTTTTAAAACAGCTAAAAATGATTCCATGAGGTAGCACTGCTTCTTATCTTCCAAGTTGCATGAAAGCAACAAAAAAAAAATCAATCAAAACCTTGCCATTGTCCCATGCTGTTATTTCAATCAGGAGAGACAAGTGAATGATTAGTAGTTAACATTTATTATGACAGATGATGCGTAATGAGTTACACAGAAATTCTTTGGCGCTTGAACTCGACGAGGAGATTTGTGATCGAGTTGTGATTGCCCTGAGCGGCAACAATATGAATCCCCAAAAGTGAGAAGGGTAACACGCGATATGTTCCCCCCCAAAAGAAAGTATAACTTACCGAGCTGTACTTGAATGGCTGCGAGTTTTGTCAGCGAGTTGGTGCGGACTGCTAAGAGATGAGGCATGAAATAAACATTACGCTGCAATTGAGGTTAAATGGATAGCTGTACTTGTGATTTCGCCAGCAGTGGTTAAAGGACAGCAGTGCCCTGCTTGTAATGTATAGGCTCTAGCCAGCAATGGCTAATGGTCAGCAGTGACCTGAATAGGAACAGTTTGAGCTAAGAATACGCTACTTACCAGATATGACTATATAACACCACTTACCCGATATGCTTGATAGTGCCACATATCAGAACACGATTAATATGGCAATTAGTAGTGGCTAAAGGGCTGCGTGCCCTGCTGGTGATGACTGATGTAGCCAGCAGTGGCTAAAGGGCAGCAGTGCCCTGCATGTGATGACTGATGTAGCCAGCAGTGGCTAAAGGGCAGCAGTGCCCTGCTTGTGATGACTGATGTAGCCAGCAGTGGCTAAAGGGCAGCAGTGCCCTGCTTGTGATGACTGATGTAGCCAGCAGTGGCTAAAGGGCAGCAGTGCCCTGCTTGTGATGACTGATGTAGCCAGCAGTGGCTAAAGGGCTGCGTGCCCTGCATGTGATGACTGATGTAGCCAGCAATGCCCTGCTGGTGATGACTGATGTAGCCAGCAGTGGCTAAAGGGCCGCGTGCCCTGCATGTGATGACTGATGTAGCCAGCAATGCCCTGCTGGTGATGACTGATGTAGCCAGCAGTGGCTAAAGGGCTGCGTGCCCTGCTGGTGATGACTGATGTAGCCAGCAGTGGCTAAAGGGCTGCGTGCCCTGCTTGTGATGACTGATGTAGCCAGCAGTGGCTAAAGGGCTGCGTGCCCTGCTTGTGATGACTGATTTAGCCAGCAGTGGCTAAAGGGCTGTATAGTGGCAGTTTATCTTACCGTCCTTATTGGCCACTTCTTGCAGGATGTAAAGGGTTTTGACTCACGTAGACTACCATGTGCTCTTGCAGGCTAAGCCTTTCTTGTTAGCTGTCCAATGATGAGGCTCGTAGCTCGTAGTTAAAAGTAGTTTTATTCCATGTAAACAAAAACTAAACAAAATCCTTTGGAGTACCAAAACACTGACCTTCTGCTGGCTATAACTAAAAAGGTCTATAATCTGCGGTCAGAAAAATTGTTGCTCCACATCCTGCTCCATCAAAGCCTAACTAGCACTGAAACCTACTTAAAGGAGTCAACCAAAAATGATCCAATAGCAGGACAGAATAGAGGAGCCTTTATCTTCACAGGGCAAAAACATACATTTGAAGCACATTTTACAATATGACCAATTACCTTAACTCTATTATATGGTAAACATTCTAAAGGGCATAACACACATACTTTTGCAAGAAACAAAAAATACAAAAACTGTTAAGAAAACAAAATGGCTCTTACAGGCTGCGTGCCCTAGTGGCTAAAGGGCAGCAATGCCCTGTGTACTGACTTTAACAAATATCCAATTTTTTCTTAAAGCCACTAGGGGGTCAAACGGGAGAACTTGTTCGGACGCGTGTTCTATGCCACAAACAAATCACTGTCCTGTGCGCTGTATCTCTTTTGATCCGTTGATCCATTTATTCCGTTGTACATTGACACCATATCATTAAATCAGCATTGTTCAATCTTACTTGTATCAATGCATCTTAATTGCTTAGTAACACAACACTGCAGGATACCACACGACAGGATAAGACAACACGTTGACACGCCACACTTACACGGTCAAAAAGCTGTTTGCTTCCCGTCCACGCCCCTCATTCTCAACACCAGGCACTTACCTATATGCACTATATGTCGATGCGCCACCCTGTGTTCAATGTCAGAACTGCATGTCTAAATTCACCTCGTGTTTCCCTCAAAGATAAACAACAAAACTACATTATGGCTCCAACACCTTGCTTGTGATGAATGATTTAGCCGCCGTGGCTAGAGGGCAGCAGTGCCCTGCTTGTGATTGATGATTTAGCCAGCAGTGGCTAAGTACTGGAATATTTTTACCTGGATGTGAAGAATTAGCTTAAAACATGATTAGTAATTAGCTGAATTATACCTTAATCAGATTTTATGAATTATCTTTGACTGGAATTACTGGATAAGAGGAACCAGTGAGCAGGAAAATAGCCATTGAGCCAACACACCACAACACATCCTGATCACATGCATCAGGAATGTGATCAGGAATGTTTACTGAAGACTTTTAGATGCAATACAGGAGATGATAGCAGCCAGCGAAAATGAAGTAGTAGCAGTAGCAAAACTGCAATGCCAGTTAAAACATGATTTACGAGGGATGAAGGCACACTTAAAGAAGTATGGGCAGAGCCTGACCCGTCAATTTATCTATACTTATTGTATAGAGTAGGTGAAGACGGAACTCTATAGGGACCTGACATGAGATTCCCCCATGATGCTGCAATAAATGCAATGCCACTTATCAATTCACCCACTCCTGCAACGAATGCGAGTCCACTAACAGATCCAATGCTGCCACAATGCGAGACCACTACGGAACCCAATGCTGCGACGTATGTGATTCCGCTAACAGATCCCGATGCTGGTGCTGCAACGCATGCGATTCTGCTACCGGATGCTCAATGCTTGTGCTGCAACGAATGTAATACCGCTAACGGATGCTGAATGCTTGTGCTGCAACGTATATAATACCACTAACCGATGTTCAATGCTTGTGCTGTAACGTTTGCAATCCTGCTACCCAGTGGCGGGCCGTGCATTTTATACCTGGCCCTTCTGTGCTGTCCTACTGAGCTACGGTTATTTGTTTCTATTGTTGTAATAATACACGTATTCATATTAAACCGTTCGGTACGAGGCTTACAAACCGAACAATATGTTTGAATAATACTAGTGCATTTGGAAAATGCAGAAGCTTAAATTGTGGGAAATAAAATGTTTTCGGTGGATTGCGCTCACGTAACAAACAACGGGCTGGGTGACCTTTTGAACCCGGAACAATAACAAAAAACAACTGAGGCCCCGCGTGTGTTCAGAGAGGCTAAGCTAACTAGCTTAGCGGGGAAACAACAGCAGTTAGCTGTTCCCTACTGATTCAAACAGAGAATCAAAGATTTATTTGACGGGATGCTTCATCATTAACGGACAAGTCAGAATCAATGTAACTAACACAATGACAAGAACCAGTCACATATATTCATATGACAACATAAAATGTCAAGCATGACAAATCAATCCAGCAACACTGCAGCGCTAGAGCACGAGCCATTCATATTATTCATAAAAACGACACGATAGACAAATGAACAGTAGTAAAGTTAATGCAGATGTAAAAAAAAAAAACGCAGTTTGTCACTTACTGAATGCTGTTCACTTAAAGACAAAGTCCATCCTCCTTTCTTTGTTAACAAGGAGTTTAAAACTGCGGTTGTACAGAACATCGGTGCGGGTCAGTTCCAGCCAGAGTCCTCCTGCGAACGTGTTTCTTGAGTTGTAGATTCACTCAGGTCTCTCCAAAATTTTTCAAAAGCACGTAGCTTGTGCGTGTCCTGTCGTGTAGCTGCCTTGTTTAGCATAGCGTAGCTCCAAACAGCTCCAAACACAAAGAGCTCAGTTGCAAATAAAACGCATTCTTAGCCATAAAATGTGCAACGCTTCTCCGCCGCTGTCAGCCAGAAATATCGTTCGTACAAATCCTTTTCCATGCTGGGTCAGGGCTGCTAGCTGTGGGGTTGACTTACCCTTTGATACGATGTCCTTCTCCAGAAATCCGTTTCTCCTCCTTCACCCATTGAGTGTTAAAAAAACACAGCTAGGTAAAAAAAAAAGAATCTACACCAAGCAAAACGCTAAAAATGTCATAACTTCTCTTACATATGTTTCAACCTGAACTCTTACTAAACACTAAGATCTGCTAGCTAGCTTTCTGTTTGACAAAAGTCACGCTGGCCCACTGACCAATCACGGCGCAGTTAATGCTGACGTATACTTAGCAGGCTACCTGGGTAGCACTGGCACATCAAAGAATACGCCCAACATGTCAAACTAAAGATCTGATTGGTTGAAGACTATGACAATCAACAATATCGTCCCCATTCACTTAAACTGTAAAGTCTCTCTAGAGGACCTCGGGCCTCTCTCCTTACATAGAGACATAGGGGCTGAATCTGATTGGATAAAAGCTCTCCTTAAAACAAGCTGTGCTGGAAGCAGAGCAACAGAGGAAGACAGGAGCTGTGCAATGAGAAAACAAGCTAATGGGAAAAATAATTATAATACAGTGTATTTGTGAAAAATTATTAAATTATAAAATAGCTATCACTTTGTTATTCTGTTTAGGCCAGCAGAGAAGGCTTAGATGGCCCTGACGGCTCACCACTGCCGCTACCAGATCCCGATTCTGGTGCTGCAACGTATGCGATTCCGCTACCGATGCTCTATGCTGCTGCTGGAACGTATTTGTTTCCACTAAGAGATGCTCAATGCTTGTGCTGCAACGTAATTCCACTGGTCCTCCAGTGCTGCTGCTACATTGAATGTGATACCACGTGACAGAATAAAGTTATCAGCATTTGAGGTCATGAAGACTATGATGCAATGACTGGGGTTACGATAGGTCCAAATGCAATATGCGTAGATAACCTTAATTTAACCAGGAAGACACGCACTGAGATTAACCCTCTTTTACAGTGAGATCTAGCCAAGGCAGCGTCGGATAGCAGCATCCAGCATATAACAGTATGAGGACACATTAGACCAGTGATTTTCAACCGCTGTGCCGCGGTACACCAGTGTGCCGTGAGAGATCGTCGGGTGTGCCGTGGGAAAATGTCCAATTTCACTTAATGAGTCCAAAAAAATATTATTTAGTTGTTGCAAATACTTTGCCATTGTTGAGCGTCTGAGCTGCAACATAGTGGCTGACTGAGTAATAATACTCTTCCATGCCAGTGGGTGGCAGTAGGTAGCGCAGTAATGACCTCGTTAATGTAGGACAGTAGAATGAAATGATGGGAGAGGTTGAGGTGACGAGATGAACAGATGGAGAAATATTTGAAAAGGAAAAATGCAGACTCTGAACTGGGCCCTGGACAACATAACCCAGATGAAAAGCCTAGTAAGGATCAACACATTTAGAGACTTGTCATTACATTGTCAGCATATATCCGGCCCTCGGTACAACGGCCCGCCAGAAAATATCATATGTTTATCATAACTGGCCCGCCACACCACAGAGCTCCGGGACGAAACGTGGTGATGTGAGCTGGCTTTATGTTCAACATAACGAAGCATGTCACTGCGCTAAACCTCCAGCTTCAGGGACGGGGACGTGTGATCACAGACATGTGTGATGCAGTAAAAGTCTCCACCGCTGTGTTCCCGACTGAGCATTGTGCTGATAAACTGGGTGCACTTGGCACAGAGTTCACTCGGCGATTTGCCGACTTTGCAGCTCAGAAATTTTAATTTGAACTGCTCAGCAATCCGTTTGCAGTTGACGTGGAAAGAGCACCCGTGGAGCTGATAGACCTCCAGTGTAATGACACTCAAGGCAAAGTATGACTCTGAGGGCGCTGCACAGTTTCCAAGCTTCACCCCCGAAATGATGCCTTAACTCCGCCTACATGCTGCTCAAACGCTCTGCATGTTTGGAAGCACATACCTGTGTGAGCAGCTTTTCTCTGTGATGAAGATGAACACAGACCCACACAGGAGTCGTCTCACTGATGCACCTTCACTCCATCTTGAGGGTTTCCACAGAACCTAACCCCAGATATTAATGAACTGGCAGCCAAGAAAAGATGCCAAACATCTGGCTCTGGTACGTATGCATAAAATAATGTAGCCTATAAACATGTATTCTTTTTGCACTTTGTCCAATATCCCTTCTGTCCTGTTTATTAAATGGTGACTCTATTTGGTCCTCAACGTAGTCCCAATTTTTTATTTTGTCCCTCCCTGGGATTGAGTTTGACACCATGGCATATATGCTGTATTATGCTGAAAGGTGTCATTTTGTAACGTTTTCGGTTGTTGGTGTGCCGCGGGATCTTTTTAATGTAAAAAATGTGCCGCGGCTCAGAAAAGGTTGAAAAACACTGCATTAGACCATGATGCATTGACAGTGACCCACTTACCAGTGTAGACGGATAGGAGGACTTGGCAGCAAGCTATGAATAGTAGTCATCTAGGAGAACGCAATAAATAATGAATTCAAAAGTAGAATACATACATTCAGTTTTGAACCAGGGCTGCTGAGGTAAGACTCTGGGGTGCTCTACCATGTGCGCTAACTGGGCGCCCCGTTGTTTGGTTTTTTTATTATATTTTTGTGATCCTGCTATACACCTGAAAAGGTTTGTGACTGAATCTTTTGTGCCACGATGCTGTGACAATTCTGGCCGCGGACAGACATGCAGATAACCACCTGGCAAAGTATTAAAGATCGCTTCTGTGGTAGTTCTGCTACCTGAATGTAATGTCAAGGTCAGCTATGACCAGGAGACATGTTATTCGAGAGGGCAATGAGCAGCGAAGTAGCTGTGAAGCAAAACTCCACCACCAGTTATATGTATACAGAATCTAAGCAAAGCAGATTTACGGAGCGAGCACTTTCAGTACCATTTGAAAGGTTGATGAAGACTGCTAACTGAATCGTGAAGAGGAATGCATGCATTAAGAAAGTCTAACGACTGATTTACTCATGAGTGAGATGTTCGTGTTTCTGTTGCTTGACCCAGACATGAGAGCTTCCGGTGAAACATATCACGCGATGCAGATTATATCAAATCTGGAGTAGAGGGAGGCCAGAGTCTGACTGAGAAATCCCTAAATAGCCCACCTGGTTCGAGTCGCGAGAATACACCGGTACCCCATGGGATAGGATGCAGTTATTCCAGCTGAGCATGCTTATTGTGGTTTGTGATGGCGTGATCTTTCTTACGGACTTCATGATTTGTGCTGCTAAGGAAAACTGAGCATGTCATGAATGATCGTGCCTTTTGGCATTAAGTACTCCCTTTGCTTGATTGAAAATTGAACCATGAAACAACCATAATAGACTTCATGGTGTTTTTAAAAGTCCTGAACGACTGTACTTGTAGTTACTTACCATAAATGCCACGGATTGAGACGGCTAAACTAAGGTACTGAGAACCTTGCAAGTTGTTCTTTTACCATGAAAATTTCTTCAAGTTCCACCTAGTGAGCCTGCAACACTGCAAACACTGCATATCTAATACTCTTAGGAAACAGAGGGGTTAAGTACGTCCTCACTGTGTGTGTCTCTAATATCCCTGCTTTAAAATGAGCCTTATAGATCCCTTTGTGGTAAAGGTAGGTTAATTGAGGCCCGCCGATATTACCGAATTTACGGTAATAGTTCTTCCGTTGAACAGGGGACGCCAAGAGACTGAAACAATGTTACGGTTTGGACAGCACCTAAAACTACTGACGAAGCAGCCTGACCACATCTATCAGATTGAGAAGACGGTCCGGTTACGACCCACTGATTAATGTCTTTACCTTGATTGTTGAGCGGCTTGAAGTGAATGAATGTGAAGCGCATGGAGCTGCAGCCACGAGGAGCCGGCTCTGAGGGACACCGGTATGACTTCAGGGATTTCGGCCCTGTGGCGTGCATGGATCGTTTACTGGATTTAGCCGGAGAATGCGTGGTGCCGAACAGGTTTTTACCTTGATTGTTGAGCTGCTTGAAGTGAATAAATGCGGAGTGCATGAAGCCGCAGCCACGAGGAGCCACTGCATGGTGCCGAACAGGTTGTTACCTGCACAGCGTGACCCGGAGTAACCGGTGAGATTCCCGGCAGGGAAACGAGGAGGAAGATGCTTTCTCTGCTGAGAAACTGGACGTCGGCTTGCTCCTAAAACCGAGACTGGAAAAAAGGTACGTGGATGTGGACGATTCTCTGGCTGCACCCTTCTCAACCCTGACGAGACCTCTTTAAAAAGGCAGTCAAAAGATCAACACACTGTATTAAAAGCTCACAGCAATTTTAACTGTGCAACATTTCGAGCCAACAGAAATCTTTGTCAGGCATTATCAGCCATGCTTGAGCAGAGTTTGCCTCCTAAATGTTACTGCCTAGAAGTCTACGCCTGGCTCATGAGTCCTCACTTACTGGTCAAATGGGTACAAGGACATCTTTGACTAAATAAGAAGACACTTCTAGTGGCAGAGTTGAAGCCTGTCATACTGGCCATGTTGGTCAAGAAGTAGGACAGCAGCACCTATACCTGTCCAACTGGAGCCATCTGCTCATATTATTGTGACCAGGTGATACTCGATGCACAAGACCCAGAACAAACTGGAACTAGAGACTACTATACTGAAAATATAGACTTTGTTGACAATGCATGGAATAAAAGATTCGTCTGCACTCAACAAGTGGGTTTCAATAAAAGGCCATATCATAATAAAGGAGGGATGGAATAAATTGTAAAATTAGATAAATCAAAACAAATAAAGAAAATAAACAACGTGGGGCTAAACTGCACCATCAGGGAGGTCAGTGGAGAGTTATGAGTAAAAAGAGGAATTTGTCACAAAATATGTAGGCAAATTATGAATAAACCACTGCACATGAACCAAAATCAAATCAATTGACCTACTCGCTACACGCTAAGGTGACTGAAACCACACATTAAGATACACATGCAAGATGCCAACTCTAGCACTCGGTCTCCCTTCAGCACAGCACAAAGCGCCACAAGACAATGTACAGAAAGTGGCCCATTCAATTGATTTGTTAAAGGCACACTAAATCTAGTACGGAAAAACTAGTCTTTGTTTAAAACTAAAAAGAAACTATAACACATTAATATACAAAAAGGAACCTTTACACAAACATTTTATAAAACATGCAATGTAAGAGTAAATAATACCTTTCTAGACTGGTCTCCCCCTAGCTGAAGACATGCAGGTGACTGGGATCTAGATTTATAAGAACCATGTTAATATAGTGTTCAGGGGTCTAAAAACATCTCCGTTCTGCTTCAGCACACCTTTCTTCTTGGTTGATGAGCCGAAGCAATCCCTCCAAGTGTTAGTCCCTCACCAAACATGACTCTATCAGATAACACATGTTTAACCATTATCTCACACACCTTTGATTTAATGCTAGGACCTGAAAAGAATACATCATGTTTCTACAATTTCACTCTTAAAATCATGCTTTTAAACATATTTATAAAAGAAAAGAAAGGGAGCCACCAAACAAAGGCTGGCCTCAACTGCTCTCTCAGGTGTGTCTGAGTTCAGGAGGAAAGGCCCAGGTGAGCCCCCCAGAGATAACGTACATGTAAATATACAGTTACTCTTCCAACATATTGAGGAACAGAGGCGTGAGAATGCACTATGGAGGTCACTTCTACGTTATCCAACACTCCCACCACCTAGACCCCAGCGTCAATGTCGCTGGTGTGTGTGTGTGTCCCACCCTACCCACTAGGCCTAAGTGTAGTTAAATACACCCTGATACAGTAATACAGAGTGTATATCTATCTGTAGACTGTACCAGACCTTTCATCATCATCCCGCTGTATTTAACAGTCCTGCTCCTCAGCAGGGAGCCTCCGGGCTGCTCTTTGACACAACAGACGTAAAGTAAAGTAGAACTTTGATGATCCCTGTGGGGTATGAGAGAAATGGAGCATAGTTAAGAATAAATCAGTGTGTGGAGGAAACTGTGACTAACACTTTAATGTGAGTGAATATACAGCCATGTTACCTACAGTACACACTATCTACTGTCTATCTAGGATCAAACCTGTAGTGGGTGTCAATATGAAAGCTAATGGGGTCATTAAAGTGGTTGATGCCCTGGGGAGCATGTATGTGCTCAGCAAATGTAAATGCAAAAGTGAAATCTGTGCTCTAGATTATCAGGTATTTGCCCACGAGAAGAACTAGAAGAAACCTCACAAACATCTGAATGAAGTGGGTTCATCTATCGGGGAGCCGTCACATTTCATGTTGGCCCAACTTACGGTCGGGTTTACATTGGAGTTACTTGAAAGCCCAGTAAGTCTCAGACGCTGAGGGCTGTAACTAAATGATTGCCCTGGGAATCAGACCGGGCTGGAAAATGTCATGGCAATCTGACCATATCACACAGATGTGGAAGGTAAATCCCTAAATCAGGATGTCAGGTAACACCTTTCCACTGAGTAAACTATCCACTGCTGTGATAGTTTACTGTGTGTAAACAAACTAAATTGGGGCACATGTCTCAGGAGAGGGTGTAATGGGACACTATACAACAGTTAACCATTTACAATAGATGTATCCTTCATCTACTGCAGCACATCTCAGTCTTCTCAGTCTAGTGCTTCTGTTTCTTCTCCTAATCAAAAGTATTTGTATGATTGAGAGAACAAATAAAGAAGAAGTGATATTGGGTGGCATTTTCTACAGAGCTCTTAAAGCTGTTTCATGAACAGTAGTGTAAAGCCCCAGTTCCACCGAAAGCCGGATGTCCCCGGATGTCCCCAGATGTCCCCGGATGTCCCCGGATGTCCCCGGATCACCTCGGATAAAAAGAGGTGAGATCCGGGGTGATCCGCGGTGATCCGGGAAGGAAATCGTCCCGGATGACAACACATTTGACATGTTTCCCGGTTCTACTACGGTCCTACTACAGATCACCCCTGTTCAAGCCTGGTTCATCCCGGATGGTCACGGTCTATCCCGGATGGCCACGGTTTAACCACGGTTCAACTACAGATACGCCACGGACACGCCCCGGATGCGTCCCGGATGAAGCGTCAGGGTATAAATAGTCCTGATTTTCAGAGACAAAATCACTCTTCCGAAAATATTTGAAAGGACAACAACATGCCGAAAATTAAACCCATCCGGGGTGCTCCGGAGTGCCAACTAGCTCCCGTTTCATCCCGGATTAACACGGTTATGCTACGGTTCATCCCGGTTTTACGACGGTTCATCCCGGTCCTACTACGTTTCTTCCCGGATGCGCTACGATCAACGCCGCCCCCCTCTCCATTCCCGGATGTCCCCGGATCACCCCGGATGTTAGTTGTACGTCCGACGAGCCGCTCGTCTTCCCGGATACGCCACGGACGGCCACGGATGGTCGCGGATGGCCGCGGATGGCTACGGTTCAGCACGGATGGCCACGGTTTTACTACGGTTCATCACGGAACGTCCCGGACTGACTACGGTTTCACTACGATTCCACTCCCGGATGACCCCGGATCTGATCCGTAGGGACATCCGGGGACATCCGGCTTTCGGTGGAACTGGGGCTTTAAAAGTAGTAGTGGTATTTTCCTCATGAGACAAATCCATGAGTTGTGGCACGAAAACAAATGAAATGATTAATGTGAGCAGAGCTTCATAAACACAAACGGTCACATTCTGAAGAATGAGTATGTACTTAGTAGTATGTTCTATTTATTCAGAAAAGTACGCTTAGTCTAAAATACATTGATGAGGGTATTTATTATGGATGGTCCACCAGCCAACACAGATCTGGCACATTTTAATTGTGCAACTAGCTGTGACGTACTCTCGCAAGGCTCCAGCCCAGTCGAAGCTAGCCACATTAGCCGCACAACATGCTACAACTAACTTCACCAGGCTAACCTGCAAAATAAACAGTAATGAACATAAAAACGGCAAAACTTACACCATCCAAGTTTAATGTCCCGACCCAAGGACAACCGGTAGACCTTGAGTTTCAGTTTTGAAGAGAATCCTGCTGTGTACTGACCCGTGTTGAGAAAGGGTTCTCCAGTTATTGTGGGGACACTTCAGTCAAAAATAAAGTGAATGCACTGGATCTACACGGCTTCAGATGATGAGAGTACATGAAGGCTTTTCTCGTGTCAGCGATAGTGAGGAACTCACCATGAGACAGTGAGGAACAGGAACTCACCATGAGACAGCGAGGTACTCACCATGAGACAGTGAGGAACTCACCATGAGACAGTGAGGAACAGGAACTCACCATGAGACAGCGAGGTACTCACCATGAGACAGTGAGGAACAGGAACTCACCATGAGACAGCGAGGTACTCACCATGAGACAGTGAGGAACTCACCATGAGACAGTGAGGAACAGGAACTCACCATGAGACAGCGAGGTACTCACCATGAGACAGTGAGGAACTCACCATGAGACAGTGAGGAACAGGAACTCACCATAGGACAGCGAGGTACTCACCATGAGACAGCGAGGAACTCACCATGAGACAGTGAGGAACTCACCATGAGACAGTGAGGAACTCACCATGAGAACTCACCATGAGACAGTGAGGAACTCACCATGAGACAGTGAGGTAGTCACCATGAGACAGTGAGGAACTCCCCATGAGACAGTGAGGAACTCACCATGAGACAGTGAGGAACTCACCATGAGAACTCACCATGAGACAGTGAGGAACTCACCATGAGACAGTGAGGTAGTCACCATGAGACAGTGAGGAACTCCCCATGAGACAGTGAGGAACTCACCGTGAGAGAGTGAGGTACTCACCGTGAGACAGTGAGGAACTCACCATGAGACAGTGAGGTACTCACCGTGAGACAGCGAGGAACTCACCATGAGACAGTGAGGAACTCACCATGAGGAACTCACCATGAGACAGCGAGGAACTCACCATGAGACAGCGAGGAACTCACCATGAGACAGACTCACCATGAGACAGTGAGGAACTCACCATGAGACAGTGAGGAACTCACCATGAGGAACTCACCATGAGACAGACTCACCATGAGACAGTGAGGAACTCACCATGAGACAGTGAGGTACTCACCATGAGACAGTGAGGTAGTTGTTAGTCAGCTGGAGTTGGTCCTACGTCACACAGACCCCATAGGACGTCAAATCTGACACATGTATTCTGATAGATGGAGCAGGAGAAACCTTTAGGGGTCTCCAGACATATTCATGTTGAAAAGCCATGAAAATGTATATTTTGCACAACATGTCACCGAGGTCAAATAAAATGTCAGGCCAAACATTTTGTATTGCACTTCTATAAAGATGGAACATTTTAAAAAAGGTCAAAATCAAAGCAGCATTGGCAGATATCCTGACTTTTAGTCTCTAGTTTGGGTTGAGATCCCAAAACACTGGAACAATGTTAAATAATGTTCCAACCTCACATACACAGTTCATTGATGCAGGCTCTGTGTGATCAGTCTCATTGTTGTCTCGGAAGACATCGAACAAAACAAGAGAGTACACGATTATGACACAACTCATCATTTTAATAATTATTAACAAGTATAGGAAAGGATGTACACTCTGTTCATAACTTTGTTTTTGTTTGCTTTATGTAGTTTTGTACATATTCTGTGCGTGCAAGGCAAAGATAAACATGAGGGTAGAAAATAAACTCTCCCCAGGATGAGACGGAGGCTCAGATCGCTGACCTGAGGTCTGCTCTTAGAAAACACACACCGTTCTCCACAGCCACCCTGAGAGCCTGATAGACCTCACATGATATCGGATCATATACTGGGATTCTATTCAATCCTCTGGCTCTCCTATGATATGATGGACGTGGTGATTACATTGTGTAACGGACGGATTGAACCTGAATTGATTTGAATGTCAAACACTGATGTGAGTCAACAGAAACATGCAGAGCTCTAGTGTCCCATGTGAGATTCTAAAAAGGTCAACGTGAAGACATCTTAACAAGGCAAGACATATTTTCCCCACATGGATGACACGATGGGACTAAAAATTGTGTTAAGGAAATGGATTTGACATCATTTTCAATGTATACAAATCATGAGAAAATAACCAGAAAGTTGAGCTTACTTCTTTAATTATATATATTTGTTATCAAGATGTTGGGAGCAACCTCACCTCTCTGTAGCAAGAGCATTTGTAAGAAAACTGGGAGGCATTGTTAGAAACGTCTATGAAAACCTTAAGCTGGATGTAGCTCAGTATCTGCCTGCTTCCAAACCTCCTAGTTTCCACCAACATTTAGAACGTTTCTGAGCGATTGGTAGGTCTTGTGCTGTTCTGTGATTGGATGTTTCCCCCGCTGAAACAAACAACTGAGCCAGTCTTCAACTTCAGTTGTAAAAATCATCTAACTGCGCCTAATATGGTGACAAGAGAGGACGATGAGACAGAGCTATTGAACTGTTCTACTTGTTGATTCTGAGAGACCTGGAGTTCACGAGGGAATGGTATTCAAAGTGTAATGTTGTTTCCTTAATAAACAATGAGCTTAAACAATGACAAGGAACTGTCCCGGTGCACTTACTGAGGTCCTGCAGCCACGTCACATCGTGTGTGCTGGATGGAGCCAATGGACCTGCTCCACAAACAAACATGTCTACTTCATTCTGTCAGTTTTCTGCCCCCTGCTAACCTGCCTCACCTGTGCCCTAAAGAACTACAGCGATAGAGCGGTAAGAGAAGGAATAACGGACTCATTCTAAAACGTCTTATACTGTGTTCAGTGTCACGCACCAATCACCAAGCCACATTCCTTGTACGTGCACATACTTAGCAATGAAGTGTTTCTGATTTGGATTCCTGCTCAAAACTACATTATGATAAAAAAAAGTGCCGTCTCTTTATGACTTCCTCCCACACATCCCCGTCTGTTTCTTAGTGAGCTAAGGGGACTACGGCAAACACCACATCCTGATACATGCTTCATTTGACACACTGGTATGCATGAATATGGATCAGGAAGACAGTAAGAGCACAACAAACCACCTCACTTTATAAAGTATCATGACAAAGCCTGAAACACTGGTCCCGTCTTATGGAGCTTCACGTGATCTCGCTGAGCCTTTATCTAAAGCTCACTCATGTTTATTGAAAGGAAATGAGTAGACTGAACTACACATTTGGAGCTGTACTTCTACTGTTCATGCACTTTACACAATGTGTGCGCGGCAGCATAGTGGACATCTCATCTCATGTGGAGCTAGTTTCCATCTTTATGCTAGCAGGACGAAAAGCAGGACCTCAGTAGTAACAGTGAGCAGTTGACTTCTGTTGATGTTGATTGACAGAATACAAGCTAGCGGTTGATGGCTAACGCTAACAGCTTCCGTCTGGAATGAACCATGTTGAGTGGATGGATGTCACAGTGATTGGTGTGGGGCAAAACAACAAAAGAACATTTTCACAAACAGCCAATGATTAAAAAAAGAGGGATTTAAAACATCATGCAAAACACTTTCCAGAAATCCCCAATTTAAAAATGAATGGGAGCAAAATAGATTCATGTGTCTAAATGTAGATCAATCACTGAAATCTAAGTCACAATGAAATATGTCTCTGCCTTTTTCCTGGAACCTGCTCATCTTCTGGGGAAAAATAATTCAAGAAGCAAAGTGAAAAGTTACAGAATCTTAGAATCCTGAAGAACATGGTGGGCCGTGAACCCCCCCATCGAATCATGACAACATGTAGAAAAGCAGGTGATACACAGTAACGTGTGTTTGACATGAGGATGAACTACACTCACAAACGCTGAGATGAGCCATCCCCTTAGTGGAGAGCGTACAGCAAAGACTTCACAACCTCATTTAGCTGAAGCTAGCTGTGTCCCGTTTCACACGCCGTCTCCTTGAAAAGGTCTCTGCTGAGTGTTTAAACTTGAGCTAAAAAATCACTGCTTGTCTTGCAGCTTTTAGGGGCCGTTCACATGTTGCGTCAAAACCGCGTGGAAAAGCCGGAGCAAACCTCACTGACTAAACTAAACAGAGTCGAAACAAAGATATGGATTTCCAGCACCACACGGTAGCTTTACTGCTCGATTCTCAGTTTGGCTGAACTTTCATCCGGATGTTGTGACTTCCTTGGTCGGCCTTCTTATATACAGTCTAAGGGTGAAGCAAGTCAAATATTCCTTTGGGCGGATAGTAAAGCTCCGAATAATTTTGAACTAAAATGCACAGTCTGTATATGAGAAGTGGACGTAGTCATCGCGATGTCACCCATTGGTTTGTGGACTAATGTTTTGAAGTCTCGAGTTTGGTGATTTCACCGTCGCCATCTTGGATTACGGCCATCGCCATGTTGTCTTTTTTGGAACCAGTGAACAGAAGTTATATATTTGGAATGCGGAGGAGTGACGTAGAGACGCCGTATACGTCTCTGGTAGAGACCTGTCAATCACTGTGTAGCCCCGCCCTAAAGCATCCCCTGCTTTATGGTCTGTTTGACTCTAAATGGACCATAATGTACTAAATGAACATCATGCTGTATTGAAGAAGACTTGAAACTAGAGATTGAGACCATAAACTCATGTTTACAATGTTTACTGAGGTAATAAATCAAGAGAGAAGTAGAGTCATTTTCTCATAGACTTCTATAGAACCAGAGGAGTCGCCCCCTGGTGGACACTAGAGAGAATGCAGGTTTAACACATGAAGCTGTGACTTCACTCTGAAGAACCGTAGGTTGCCGCCTGCTAAAATGATTAACTTCTCTTTTATTAATTTCCCGTAGACTATTATTTACGGGAGAAAGAAAAGCTCTGATTGGTCATTCCCTGTCACATGACGTGCGGTGCGCTGCAGCGCAAATAAAAATGGAATCTCGGGGCGCAGCCATCGCACCCTTTTTGGGCGTCGCAATTTGACGGCGCAAAAAAACGCAACATGTGAACGTCCCCTTACATGGCGCCAGTTCATCAACGTGACGAGATGACAATATAGTCAGAAGATGAGCTGTCAACACACAAAAAACACACGGTGTGATGCTACCCCCGAAGCTAACGTCTGTTAGCTTTGTTATTTGGGGTAAATAAGCACAGACTGCAATAAGAACCCAGCGGTCGGATTAGTACGAATAATACATGCCTCATACAAACAGGTGCTGCGGTTGGGCCTAATCAATAAAAAAACATGTATTTTCAGAATCAATCGATTACATTTTCATTGTTCTGGGCACGTTGCAGTACGTGTTTATTCACCCAGTAGAGCAGATGTTAGCTGTAAGCTAGCAACAACAAAATGCACCAACCGTGTGCACTACATCACGTTTAGCTTTCAGAGAGAACCCCCCTGGCATGGGACACAGCAGCAGCTTTACAGCTGTTCTCAGACCTCGTACAGCCTCCCACTTCCTGATCTCAGTGATGTCACAGACCCCTGGCTCCTCTCTCTCCCAGGCCTCCTGGTGTCAGTCAGTGTGTGTGTGTTATTCAGACAGAGGGGAATCAGTTCTTTGGTCTGCTGGCTCTGCCTTCATTGTGTGCTGTTTAGAGACCGCCTCTCCTCCCTCCTGAGTGCTGTTTCTCACATCCGCTGTGCCCGGAGCTGTGCCGGGGCTCTGCTTCTTGTGGGACAGAGGGCTCACTCTGGGGTTTTCCGGCGATCCGGATTGGAATGTGCTCAGGCTCTTTTCTCGGGGTGGTGGGGATACCGGCAGTTTTTCTAGAGTTCGGGGCAACGGCGGGGCCGCGCCGAGGCTCTTTTTCTCCCACGTGGGGGGAACAGGAGGCTTCTTCTCCAGGCTCGGGGTTAGTGCCGGAGGCCTCTCCGGGATGGACGGAGCCGCGGTCGGACTGAAGAGTCGGGGTGCTGAAGTTTCTGCAGAGGAGGGACGCCCTGAGCCCGGGGTCTCCTCTTCTCCTGGAGGAGGGTGCTTGGTCCTTCCTCGCTCTGCCTTCAGCTCCTGCTTCTGGACAGCTTCCTTCCTGTCCTCGGCTGTCTGTTTCCCCGTGTCACCGGCTGGATGGATGAAGAACCGAAGAAAAACAATCAATCAAAGAATGAGAAAAACATCAAGCATTATCAACACCTCTCTCACCTGAGCTCTGCTTGGCTTCCTCCCCACTAGATGGATCTTCACTGCAGGTGGGCAGGTCTCCTCTGTTGCCACGGAAACGGATGGGGGATCTCTGTAACACTGCCTTCAGCTCTGAGAGACATTTAGACAAAGAGAGAGGCTTGAGAGGCTTGGAGACCAAGAGTTAGTCTTTAATCCGGACTTTTTAAATCAGTATGTATCAGTTTGTTTCAGATTCTCCACGATGTCATCAGCTGATGGGTGGAGACGCTGTGGTGAACTTTAATTCCATCTTTTCACAGCTTTGAAGTGTTGGCAGAGACAGCTCTGTAGGTCTTTTTGGATTCAGAGACAGCTCTGTAGGTCTTTTTGGAGTCAGAGACAGCTCTGTAGGTCTTTTTGGAGTCAGAGACAGCTCTGTAGGTCTTTTTGGAGTCAGAGACAGCTCTGTAGGTCTTTTTGGAGTCAGAGACAGCTCTGTAGGTCTTTTTGGATTCAGAGACAGCTCTGTAGGTCTTTTTGGATTCAGAGACAGCTCTGTAGGTCTTTTTGGAGTCAGAGACAGCTCTGTAGGTCTTTTTGGATTCAGAGACAGCTCTGTAGGTCTTTTTGGAGTCAGAGACAGCTCTGTAGGTCTTTTTGGAGTCAGAGACAGCTCTGTAGGTCTTTTTGGAGTCAGAGACAGCTCTGTAGGTCTTTTTGGAGTCAGAGACAGCTCTGTAGGTCTTTTTGGAGTCAGAGACAGCTCTCTAGGTCTTTTTTGAGTCAGAGACAGCTCTCTAGGTCTTTTTGGAGTCAGAGACAGCTCTGTAGGTCTTTTTGGAGTCAGAGACAGCTCTGTAGGTCTTTTTAGAGTCAGAGACAGCTCTGTAGGTCTTTTTTGAGTCAGAGACAGCTCTGTAGGTCTTTTTTGAGTCAGAGACAGCTCTGTAGGTCTTTTTGGAGTCAGAGACAGCTCTGTAGGTCTTTTTGGATTCAGCCAGTACACATGTGACACGTGTCTTTTGGTTCACTGGTTCCCAACATGGGGGTCGGTGCCCCCCAAAGGGCTGCAGGATAAACCTGAGGGGTTGTTGTTTAACAGGATAGGAAACAGAACACTAAATTACATTTAGATATTTCAGCTTTTTCTCTTAACAACTGAATAATTGCATCTTTGGTCATAACTCACAGGCATATGAAACCGATGACGAAGGGTCACAAGTAGACCCTGCTCCACTGTAAAGGTCACAAGCCAGAAAGGTTGTGACCTTTGTTTTAGTGTGTATTGTTTGTGACCCACATCAGGTCTGCAACATTCTCTGAAATGTCTCCTATATTTTCTGAGTGGACTCCAGATGCACGAACACTCTGAACCATCTACACCTGCTCTCACCAGGAGTTCTTAATGATGAATCCACTTGATCATAAACTGGAGGCGTGTGGTGGATTGTTAGCTATTATTATAACGCAACCTAAACACTATTTAAGCTGTTGTGCCGTGTGCAAATACTCTGGCACATATCCAAGCATTGGAGAGATGCCACCAGAAAAAGGCTGGAAGAAGAAGAGGAAGAAGTTGAGCAGTAGAGAACTGGAGGTTCAGTTCCATAAAGTTCAACAGCATCAGTACTGATCTATGGACCAATAGTATTTCTTTAATAATCCAATCAGATAAAGATACTAACAAAATAAGAGCAAATCTGTTCTTATATCACTTCCTGCATGAGGCCAAATGTCATGTTGTAGGAACGTATCAGTCATTTATGATGATTCTAAGGTGGGTCTTCAGAGAACATGAGCCAATGGAACCCTGAAGACCTAACCTCTCATGAACCTCCTCTCCAGACCTTCCAGGTACCTGGAGCCTCGTTCTTTTGCCCACATGTCAAGAAGCAGTACATTCTCTAATCTTCTTAACTTCTGCTGTAGTGGAGACTTCTCTTCATTGACCTTTCAGACTTGTGGTTTGATCGTACATTGTTTTTATATTCCTTCCCTTACGGTTATGCTTCTATTCATTGTTACCAGTATTAAGTCAGTTTCTATGTCTTTGATCAATAATAAGACAAAGCCTCACCTTGTGTCATGGTCAGAGCGTCCTCATGGACGGACACGGCTCTGCGCTGTGGGAGGGGCTTCATGTGTGGGCGTGGCCTAGGTAGACTCTCTGGAGGTACACACACACACACACACACACACACATTCAAGGTGTTAAATCAACTTTTCTTCAGCTATTAAAGTGGCTTTTAGATGTTGAACTTACTAAAGGCGATAAAGACCCTGAGATGTTAAATGCTTGAGTGTTATCATGTGGAGGATCCAGACCACCACGAGCCTCCTCTGCTCCTCGTCTGGACCACACCTGGTGTTCCTCTAGTAGTGCATAACAGCCCAAACCTTAGTTCTGATGGATGATTTGGTCTTAATGAGACGTACCGTCGGTCACCGATTGTGCTCTCTCTGAGCGATCCTGTGCGCCGGGACATCTCCACGGAGACGAGGCTGGAGGAAGCAGCTCTGTCCTGGAGGACGCAGCCGAGGCGGCGCCCTGGGGACGCTCCTGGCTCCCATTCTGGGGACGAAGATCAGAGGGAGCTCAGTGGACCGTGACACAGCAACATGACGGCTACGTCAGGACTGATATGAGCCTGTATGTACAGAACGCTCATCCAACAATCCAACAACCAATAAATAAACCCTTCCTCCGTGAGCCAATCAACTCACGCTGCTTCTGGAGGTTGGAGTAGACTTGTTTTGTGAGAGGGGTTTCTATCTATTCTACCTTCTACTTTCATTTCACATCGATTTTCAGGACAAAAAACTCATGAAATTGTTGGTAATTACAAGAAAGTGTACACATTGCTGCCATCTTGTGGCCCGTATTAGTCACCGTACATAATACGCCATTCACATTATAAACAAACGAAATGATTACGTATTCATAATCTTTAACCTTTTGAACTGTCCAAGTATCCTGGTTGACTTCCTCACATATTGGTGACCCTTTTGATGGTGATGTTTGTGGACGATATTAAAGAAGTGCTGTCCCCTGACAGACTGCTGGGTTACCTGAGCTGTGCTCTCCGCTGGCCTCCCGTCATGAGGGGGCGCTCTGAGCTGGACTCTCCCCACCGAGCCGCCGGCAGGAGGAGCAGAGGAGGGACGAGCTCCCGCTCCTGCAGGGGAAGCCGGGGTGGGCAGCGGAGGCTTGGCGGCGACGGCAGGTTTGGGCGGCAGGGGCCCGACGGGGCGCTCGTGGAGGACGGGCTTGGGGTGAAGGGGGGGGTCCGGTCGGAGAGGGTCCAGCGCTCTCATAGGATGCCTGGGGTCTGCTGGAAATGGGTGTCAAACCATGAAACGGCTTTATAATATGTCTGTGCAACACGTTAAAACACATTATAGAGCATGTAGTTAATAATAACTAATGTAGTTAAGGTATGCTCTACTCATACAGCTCTTATGGATACGGGAATTATTGCCAGTAGAACCCCTAAACCTCCTAAGCCTGAAAGGAAAACTTCAAATATATTTGATAGTGTCATCAAATCTCATGAAAAGACCAAAACCAACGTGTGAGTTGGTCTGTCATCGTTGTGTCTGTGGCTCATTGGTTCCACAGCCTTCAAAAAGCCTCATATTGTTTCATATTTAAGGGGAGACGAGATGAACTAACAGATGAAACCAGTTGATTATTTACATTAAGACAATTCTTTTTGAAGAAGTTATGCAAATGAAGCATTATATGATTAAATATGAGCTCATTTTCATACAGTTCCAGAACATCGATGTAAACATTAGAGGTTCAAAGTTCTTGTTTAATTTTGTCGTCATATTAGAGTCAAAGGTTTTTATAAATCTCTTTTTATCACTCCATACATCTAAAAATATAGAAGCAACATATAACACAATATGTGAAACGACCAGTACCTGAAGAACAATGTTGAAAACAGCTGGTCACTGTGGTGCGTGTGTTCATGGTAATGAAGGAACATGTGTTTTATAGCTCAGAGGAAGAAGGGAGATCAGGTCTGATACACTAACGATACCTGTTCACCTATTGGGAGTCCACATACAGGAGGGCGATAGACTACATTGGTACCTGATGATGTGGACATGGTTCTGGGCTTCGTGTACGTGGGAGGAGGGACAGGTTTGTCCAGGATAGCACCTGAGGACAGAGACAGTGGGACCAAGGGGGGCAAGTTGAATCCAAGCTGTACATGTAATGAAGTCCCTCAGCTGTGAGAGTCTACTGCAGTATTCCATCAGGAAGCTCACCTGAAGGTGCAGCTGCAACAGTGTTAACAGTGTTAAACATGAAACGTATAATATTACATAGAGGTTTCATTTACTTCACATTAGGTTCAGCACTACGGCAACAGCTGGTGCAAGTGAAACTTGAATTTATTTCCCATACTTTTGAACTCAAAGCACTCACCTTCAGAGTTGGTCTTTCTCAGCTCCTCGTCTTCATTCTACAACAGACATTATGAAACGTTTGATCAACAACCTACTGGTGACCTTTGTAACGGCTGCAACTTCTCCTTCTTGTTTAAAGAATCCAGAGAAATGATGACATTATATAGACTGCTTTATGGGGGAAAGTATACTTTTAGTGTAAACACTGAACATAAAGTAATAACAACAAGTATTTACCACAGAATAGATGAAGGATAAATCCTGTCTTGTTCTGTCTCCCTATCAGTTATAACACCACTGTACCCACTAAGCTAATGACTGAGATGTGGGAACATAGAGACATCACTATAATGTAGAAACAGGTTGAAAACAGATCAGTTTACTCAGATTATACTGTCAATCAACTGTGTAGCCCCGCCCCTAAAGCTTCCCCTGCTTTATGGTCTATTAGAGACCTGTCAATCACTGTGTAGCCCCGCCCCTAAAGCATCCCCTGCTTTATGGTCTATTAGAGACCTGTCAATCACTGTGTAGCCCCGCCCTAAAGCATCCCCTGCTTTATGGTCTATTAGAGACCTGTCAATCACTGTGTAGCCCCGCCCTAAAGCATCCCCTGCTTTATGGTCTATTAGAGACCTGTCAATCAACTGTGTAGCCCCGCCCCTAAAGCTTCCCCTGCTTTATGGTCTATTAGAGACCTGTCAATCACTGTGTAGCCCCGCCCTAAAGCATCCCCTGCTTTATGGTCTGTTTGACTCTAAATGGACCATAACTTACTAAATGAACATCATGCTGTATTGAAGAAGACTTGAAACTAGAGATTGAGACCATAAACTCATGTTTACAATGTTTACTGAGGTAATAAATCAAGAGAGAAGTAGAGTCATTTTCTATAGACTTCTATAGAACCAGAGGAGTCGCCCCCTGGTGGACACTAGAGCTAACTAAACTAATGTGTTAGTTATTTCACAGTGTGTTATTTTTCATCACTGTGCTACATTTTAGACACACATCAAGGGACCTCCCCAGACTACACACACACACACACATCCTACCTGGCTCGCCTTGGTATCAGCTGGTGGAGATTTGGCCACGCCCATTCTGTGCAGCATCACCTGAAGCCTCTGTTCAAAACTAGATGTGCTCTCAGACGCATGTTTCTGGAGGACGATACAGGGACATTTAAAATGGTAAATGTTAATGTCAACACACACACACGATGTAGTGTAAGGACCACACTGTTCTGTTGTGTTGTGGTGTTCGTGATGTTCGTGAATGAATGTGAACCAAAATCATGGAACCCCAGTCTCGACTTGCAGGACAGTGTAGACAGTTATTTTACATGTTGAGTCCTTGTACTACAAATGAGTAGTACTAATACCACTTTACATTAAGAGTCAACGAGTCCATGTTTCCCCTTCTGACCATTCACGTCCCTACAGTAGGGCCGGGGAATATTGTTATTTATATATTATAATTATTGACAAAACTAATTCAAAGAGGAAAAAATGAGATCACATGTTTCATATGCGATCATTTTTTTCCCTTTTTGTCAAAGCATTTAATAATAATAATAATAATAATAATAATAATAATAATAATAGGTTTATTTTGTATAGCACTTTAAAAGGTACTCAAAGGCATGGTAAGAACAGAAACAACACAAACAAGGAAGATAGACAACATTATAACAGTAAGAAACAGAACAAAAACTACTAAATACAATTTGGTTTACTGGTTTCTAAACACATGACCTGCTCTAATTTACCAGCTTAGTGTTTCAGTGTGAAATACAGATGTAGACTTCTTCTTCTTCTTACTGTCAGTGCGGACACAAGTGACCTGGATGTGATACACAGCATTACACAACAGTGTGTTGATGGAGAATCAGTTCATCATTTGTTTCTACTGTTAAGCTGAAACACTTCCTGCATATTTTTCACATTAAAAGACTTTCACAAAATTGATTTTTTTCTGTATTTCTTTTTTTCTGTATTCTTTTCTTCATACATTTCTTTTAGATTTCTTTATGCATTTCTGCCTCATTATGCAAAGGAGGGCGCTGTCATTTAAAGTGCGTCGTTGGGTCAACGTTTCACCTGTCGGTTGATCGACAGAGTGCATAGATTACATGCTAGCTAGCTAGCTAGCTGACGCAGTGTGCTTATCAACCACAGCCTTGGTGCTCCCCCTGCCACCGCCTCAGATCTTTGGTACAGGTGTGCAGATCAAGTGGCTGTATCTGAGTGTCTCTAATTCAGGGCCTGATTCTCAGCAGTATTTAAGAATTGACCGGACCTTCTCCGATTACATGACCCGACTGTGTGTGCGTTCAGTGTATCGTCAGACTGACCTTAATGTGCGTGTCATCCTTGTCCTCGGGCTCTAATCCCGTCAGCAGTATGAGACTCTGGCTCTTGCCCTCTCTCAGGGACCTCTTGGTCACCTTCAGTCTCCTCTCTCCGTACGGAGTCCCTCCCAACTTCATCTCCTTCATCTGCACACCGCTCCTCTCCTGCTCCGTCAGAGGGGAGGTGACCACGGGACTGGGGGTGCGACCTGGCGAGACAGGAACTGCCTCTTCTTCTAGGTGGGAAAGCGTGTCGGTGGTGGGGTCAGGGCTCGTGGCGACGGTGGGGTAAGAGGAAGTGGTCTCACTGGAAGGCGCCGTCGTGGTTAATGTCTTGGCAGGCGCCATCGTTCCCCTGGCATCGCCTGCAAGATGGTGGCCGGTGGCGACGGTTCCTTCTGTGGTGGCGGCATCATTAGAAACATTAGCATCCTCCACTGACCTTGACCCTCTCCCCTTCTCTCTCTCCTTGTCCCTCTCCCTCTCTCTCTCCCTTTCTTTGGCCTCGCGGAGGGGTCGAATGAGGTCTGCAATGGAGGTCCTTTTGACCTTCACACCCTCTCCTCCTCCTCCTCCCTCTCCCCCTCCTGCCTTGGCGGCTCGGCCGGCTCGAGACCTCTTGAAGGCAAAGAAGTCGCCAAACTTTTTCTTGATGTTTTTGGTGGGAAGTGTGGTGGTGGTGGGGACAGAAGGGGGGGCGGGGGGAGTGGAGGATGTAGAGAGGGGTGAAACATCAGTGGATGTGAGGGATGTGTCAATAGATGGGAGGGAGGGAGAGGTGACAGTGGTGGTGGTGGAGGGGGTGATATTGTCAGACGAAGAGGAAAAGGGGGTTGAGGCTGAGGGGGTGGAGCTTGACTCTGAGGGAGTGGCTTGGGCAGGGATTGACTCCTCCCACCGGCCTTTTCTGCAGCAGGGAGACAGCAGAAAGAGCAACAGACAAGAAGAGACACTCAGTACTACGACTACTGCTACAGGACTCAAGACACATGCTCAGTTCAGGTACACAACAAGGGTCATGCAAACAGCCCACAGTGCAGAAACATCTCTCAGTGAGCGCTACTTCCTGCTTCAGCAGAGGCGAGGCCTGGCATGGAGATGTTGGTCAGTTGGTTAGTCTGTCAACACTTTGGTCCAGAGCACGATATCTAGAGGACTACCAGCCAGATCACCAGATTTGGTCCGTCTAAGGGGCTGATCACGCGTCAGCAGTAAAACTGATGTCTTCTGCGCTTCTCTCTTGCGTCACATTTTTCTAGCATTTTTAGATGCCCAATAAAAGTTAAAATATTCTCAACTTCTTAGCGCCATTTCAGGAGTTGGACCACTTGTTAATGTCCCACTTGGCCCAAGCAGCCAATCAAAAAAAAGCAAGGGGCGGGCTCTACCAGTATGTAGAGGGAGGGTATGTGAGAGGAAGGGGGGAATATATATATATATATATATATATATATATATATATATATATAAAGAGAGAGAGAAAGAGAGAGACCACATGTTTCCATGAATCACATTGGAGCGTCTTGGTGTGATGACCTCCTATCTGTCTCTGTCTGCTCTATTCATTGTCTCCTCATTATTTTGGTGACTTTTCGTCCAACCAGCATCATTATTAGGTCAAAGTATGCAGTTATATGAATCCACCCATGAAGAACAGACATGCTGCCTACACTGGTTGGGGATGGAACAGTTTTTAGGCTTCACATCTTTCTTTTTTCCAGTGACAGTACAGGTGGAACTACAGGATCATGATTCGGGCTGTGAACTCCGTTGTAACTCGTGGACAGCAGCAGCTGCTGCTTTTGCTTCGTGGATGTGTCGACGAAGGGTGAAGATGAAAATGTTGAAATGGTTCTGTTCATACTACTTTGGATGCCTGACACTCCCCGCTACACATACATTGAGTATAGTTGGAGTTGAAGTTGTCATACTGCCTTGTATTTGATTTTTGAACTATGTTAGGATCCAGGTCAGTTAAACCTGCATTAATGAACATGAGAGACGGGTACCATCTCTATACGACTCATGTATGGGTTATGTGATGATGCTTGAACCACTGATGAAGATACTGTTAGTAAGCTAGTGAGGGACCATTTTGATTGAGATGATTTTGTACTTCTAGCCACTGCTGTTGAGTCAAAATGACATCAAGTGGATGGAGTCACAGAAGTGTCAGACTTACTAATTGTGTGATTACGAAACTTAATATCCATCTTCAGAAATACAAGCATCGTAATCACTCTGTGTTCAGTGAAGTGAAACAGAAACATGTGTGTTTGTATGGAGATACACTGAAGGGACATTCAGCATGCATTCTACACATACAGCTGCAAGGAAATCACAAACATGTTTATTACAGACATACATTTTTAGAGGTTTTGCCTTCTTGATGCGAAAAAATACAATTTATAAGAGTAGAAGTTATATGCTCACCTGTTACAGTGAGTGCTCATTATTTGAATGGTTCAAGAATAAATACAATTCAAATCTTTCCATCGCTGACTCTGATGCTCACTAAACCAGCAGCCGTGAGTGGTTTAAACTCGAGGGCTGAACCCCGGCGTGGAGGTCAAGTGTCCGTGAGGTTGTGTGCGTGTGAATGCATGACTGCATGCGTACGTGGTCACAGCTGTTAATGATGGTGATTTTGATGTTTATTGATTACTATTGATTATTATGTTTGTTGATTTTCTCTTTTCAATATGCTTGAAAACGTAACACAATGGGGTGAAATGCTATCAAAAAAACGCACAATAAATTAATAATGATGTGATATATCTAACTGATATCAATTAGTAGATTTCATTCTGCTGTCTTAAGTGGATATTTAGAAAGAGAAAGATGCGTGTGTTGCTCTGTTTGTGTGTGCATGTGCTCAACTCACAGTGCATAGTCAGGGATGATCTTCTTGGTGAAGAACTCCTCTACTCCTTCATCCACTCTGCCCATCCCTTCACTGGCCTCATTCTCCACCTTTGTAACCGGCTCCTACAACAAAAAACACAACAAAATAGCATTCAGTCTGAAGACCTTGCATACAGTAGTGTGTGTGTGTGTGTGTGTGTGTGTGTGTGTGTGTGTGTGTGTGTGTGAGAGAGAAACAACAGCCGACATTATTCAGAAGCCTTTTTACAACTCTACAATCAAAAACTAATTTAATTTTGTGAGAATTTTTGTGAGCTGCTGTTCTTTGATGTTCACCATTTTTGGAAAACATCTTAGAATAAACCAACTGAGTGCTGCTGTAGTGAAACAGTGCATATATATATATATATTCTAACCTATATCATGACCTCATACAATTCAGCTTATTTGTATTGTCATCATCAGTACAATTGCAAACTAGAAATGTGAAATCAGTAAAGTGCAGATCTCCACTGGGTGTGTCTGCAACAACCACTGCTGTAATGTGTGATTGAATGAACACACCCTGCCGTCCAGGCACCAAAGGGCTGTAAGGCGTCGTAAAAGACACCTCGTACAATCTTGACAAAAACAAAATAAAAGTCTGCAAGCTGTCTGCTGGCGCAGCAGCGACGGTGGCGATGTACCCAGCAGTGTGTGTACTGGTAGTTCTAACTGTTCCTAACTGTTACAAAACGTAATAGTGAGCAAACTATTTACCCCCATTGTGTCTCTGGATGGAGAGCAGCCACCAACATGTGTACTGGTGGTTCCATTAGCTGTTAGCAAAACACATCGTCCAAACAATAAAAGTGAGCAAACCTTTCAGCAGGCTGTGTGCAGGTAGTTCTATCAGACCAAAGCTGTTCGCTAGACGCACCGTCCAAAATGATAAAAGTGAGCACACGGTTTGCCCCACTGTGTTTCACAGAGTGGTGGCTGAACTCAGCTGTTTGTGTACTGGAAGTTCAGTTTGCTGTTCATCAGACACACAGTTCCCCCCCACTGTGTCTCTGGGCACAGAGTAGCGGCTGGGGGTCAGCGATGCACTCAGCTGTGTTATCACTAGCCACGGACACACACACAGTCTCTCATGGACACAACCACGGACACACACACAGTCTCTCATGGACACAACCACGGACACACACACAGTCTCTCATGGACACAACCACGGACACACACACAGTCTCTCATGGACACAACCACGGACACACACACAGTCTCTCATGGACACAACCACGGACACACACACAGTCACTCATGGACACAACCACGGACACACACACAGTCTCTCATGGACACAACCACGGACACACACACAGTCACTCATGGACACAACCACGGACACACACACAGTCTCTCATGGACACAACCACGGACACACACACAGTCTCTCATGGACACAACCACGGACACACACACAGTCTCTCATGGACACAACCACAGTCACTCATGGACACAACCACGGACACACACACAGTCTCTCATGGACACAACCACAGTCTCTCATGGACACAACCACGGACACACACACAGTCTCTCATGGACACAACCACAGTCACTCATGGACACAACCACGGACACACACACAGTCTCTCATGGACACACACACAGTCTCTCATGGACACAACCACGGACACACACACAGTCTCTCATGGACACAACCACAGTCACTCATGGACACAACCACGGACACACACACAGTCACTCATGGACACAACCACGGACACACACACAGTCACTCATGGACACAACCACGGACACACACACAGTCTCTCATGGACACAACCACGGACACACACACAGTCACTCATGGACACAACCACGGACACACACACAGTCTCTCATGGACACAACCACGGACACACACACAGTCTCTCATGGACACAACCACGGACACACACACAGTCTCTCATGGACACAACCACAGTCACTCATGGACACAACCACGGACACACACACAGTCTCTCATGGACACAACCACAGTCTCTCATGGACACAACCACGGACACACACACAGTCTCTCATGGACACAACCACAGTCACTCATGGACACAACCACGGACACACACACAGTCTCTCATGGACACACACACAGTCTCTCATGGACACAACCACAGTCACTCATGGACACAACCACGGACACACACACAGTCTCTCATGGACACAACCACATACACACACACAGTCTCTCATGGACACAACCACGGACACACACACAGTCACTCATGGACACAACCACGGACACACACACAGTCTCTCATGGACACAACCACAGACACACACACAGTCTCTCATGGACACACACACAGTCTCTCATGGACACAACCACGGACACACACACAGTCTCTCATGGACACAACCACGGACACACACACAGTCTCTCATGGACACAACCACGGACACACACACAGTCTCTCATGGACACAACCACGGACACACACACAGTCTCTCATGGACACAACCACAGACACACACACAGTCTCTCATGGACACACACACAGTCTCTCATGGACACAACCACGGACACACACACAGTCTCTCATGGACACAACCACGGACACACACACAGTCTCTCATGGACACACACACAGTCTCTCATGGACACAACCACGGACACACACAGTCTCTCATGGACACAACCACAGACACACACACAGTCTCTCATGGACACAACCACGGACACACACACAGTCTCTCATGGACACAACCACAGACACACACACAGTCTCTCATGGACACAACCACGGACACACACACAGTCTCTCATGGACACAACCACGGACACACACACAGTCTCTCATGGACACAACCACGGACACACACACAGTCTCTCATGGACACAACCACGGACACACACACAGTCTCTCATGGACACAACCACGGACACACACACAGTCTCTCATGGACACAACCACGGACACACACACAGTCTCTCATGGACACAACCACAGACACACACACAGTCTCTCATGGACACACACACAGTCTCTCATGGACACAACCACGGACACACACACAGTCTCTCATGGACACACACACAGTCTCTCATGGACACAACCACGGACACACACACAGTCTCTCATGGACACAACCACAGACACACACACAGTCTCTCATGGACACAACCACGGACACACACACAGTCTCTCATGGACACAACCACGGACACACACACATTCTCTCATGGACACAACCACGGACACACACACAGTCTCTCATGGACACAACCACGGACACACACACAGTCTCTCATGGACACAACCACGGACACACACACAGTCTCTCATGGACACAACCACAGACACACACACAGTCTCTCATGGACACAACCACGGACACACACACAGTCTCTCATGGACACAACCACGGACACACACACAGTCTCTCATGGACACAACCACAGACACACACACAGTCTCTCATGGACACAACCACGGACACACACACAGTCTCTCATGGACACAACCACGGACACACACACAGTCTCTCATGGACACAACCACGGACACACACACAGTCATGCATGCGATCGCATGATTCTCCTGGCGGAGATAAGAGTAAGAAAGCAATAATGAAAATAGTTGCGCTCTACTTTGGTTATCTGGTCAAAGTAAATGCTACAAATATGAAATTTATTGAGTAACTTTATATCTCAGCCAGCAAGTTTTATTACCATGTTAGCGTGCTAGCAACAGATTTATGGACTAAATTCATCACCAATCCCACAAATAGAAAACAAGCAGCAACAAAACCGCTGAAACAAAGAGACCAGCACACTAACATTAAGTTGTATTCTCTTTATCCAATTTCACACCACGGTAAAAAACTAAACCATAAATCCTACGTACTTCAACATCGACTCCTTTATTTCCTTTGCATACTGTTTTCAAATGTTTATAATTAATCCCTTATGATCCATGTCAGGTTTCTTGCTAATAACTACATTTTACAAGATTACATTTAAACACATCATAATAACGTTATAATTGACCTTTGACAAATACGCATTTTTACTGAATAGAGCTTAAACGCATCATAATGTAACTCAAAGTAACATTAGTTAGCCTTGTTATTTAGCCGAGCAGGACTACGCTGCCCTCTGGCTGCTAACAGCTAACGTAAGCTAGCTCTCCTCCTGCCGCTTTCAACACAGATCTGTTGTTCTCAGTGAAGCAGCTATCATCCCCATTGTTCCCTAGACAACAGGACGCCGTTCGTACGGTTACGTTTTCAGAATTTTGGTATCGACTTGGAACCAAACTCATGACATTCCTCATGTGTAGTGTGTAGTGTTACCACAGAGCAAAGTGACATGGACTGTGTGTTTGAACCATTACTGCTATAAACAGGTAAGCCATGTCTGCTAAAGGCCCTGTCACACTATTGCGTATGAGAAAAACATATGAGTTGCGTATGCAAATTCCCCCAAAAACTTTCATACGCACAAAAACTATTTATAAAGTACATATACTTACCGCATTGAACCTATGAGAAGCGTATGAGTAGCGTATCGCCAGCGTATGGACAGTGAATGGCCAGCGTAAGACCAGCGTACGAACTGCGCATGCGTGTTGGAGAAGAGCTACCTCCTGGCAGTACGCTGGCCATACGTCAATCAAACGCTAGTTTTAAGTTAAATACGTTACTCATTCGTCAGGCATACGCCAAGATGTCTATATACGTTGCAGATACGTCAGACATACGTTAGAAGTACGTGACTCATGCGCTGTCAATACGCTAGCTGTACGGTACACCTTCATGTCAGCGTATGACCAGCGTACTCCACCTATGAGTAACGTACCTCTGACGTTACTCTCGCGTATTCAGCGTATGCCGATCGTATGCTTAGCGTATAAACCATACGTCCGCACACGCACAACTTTTTTAAGCATGCTTAACTTTTCTGCCTCGCTGTATGCCAGCGTATGCGACCGTATGCGACCGTGCTTGAAACGTATACAACCTATGCCTAACGTACCCCTAGCGTCTGTCACCGTATACCGGCGTATGAGTGATATTTTTCATACCCTCACATACGCTAGTACGATACGCAATAGTGTGACAGGGCCTTAATCTCCTGTAACCGTGCTAACTGAACATATCCAGAGGCACCACTGAGGTGTAGTGGTTAAGGTGCCAGCCTTGACCGTTGTTCAATGTCATTCCCATCACTCTCCCCTCAATACACATCATCTCTCTACTGTCAGTCTAATAAATGCATCAAAAGGCCCAAAATGTGAATAAAAACTATATCCTCAGAATGCTTAGATTAAAAAAAGTTCAACATGGCTAAAAAGTAAAACTAACAAAAACCAAATGGTTAAATAGTTTACTTTTTCATCAAAAGACTAAGGTTAGTGAACACACTACTTGACTCCATCTTCAAGCTCTTTTCCATCTCTCTCTATCATCCAATGAGAGTAACATTTCTCTCTTTTATTCTCTGCCACCTCCTTTACAGCCACCTGTCTCTATGTGCTACATGCCAACACGACACACGATTATTGGCATACAGACTCTGTCTCACACACACACACAGACACACACACACACACACACACACACACACACACACGTTACCATGGGGCAACAGAGCTTTCTCCACACACCAACCTGCACACCCACACACCATACGTACAATAGGCTGATACATAAAGTGACATCTACAGCTACTGTACATAGAAGACCACAACTGATATGTTCAATTTAAACTGTGCCCAGGGACATTTGACATCCTGTCAAAGGTTTGCACAGTTTGCACCGTATCAACCAGTGGCGGGCCGTGCATTGTATACCTGGGCCTTCACTGCTGTCCTGCAGCTGAAACACAGCTACGGTTATTATTTATTTTGTGTAAAAATGAAGCTCAACATCTATAAATACACTAACTGTAGAGAATACGCAGAGAGTGCGTCTCCTCTCTGCTCTGACTGCAGCGTCTCCTCTTCTGTGAGAGTAACTGTGAGTGCTTTGGGGCGGCGGAGGGGCTCACGGCAGCACCCGCTGCTCGTTCACCACAGTAACTGTAGAACGTACGTGTTTTAACGTCATCGAGTCAAAACACCAGCAAAGTCTCCAACAACACCACAACAAGTCTCCAACAACACCAGAACAAGTCTCCAACAACACCAGAACAAGTCTCCAACAACACCAGAACAAGTCTCCAACAACACCACAACAAGTCTCCAACAACACCACAACAAGTCTCCAACAACACCAGAACAAGTCTCCAACAACACCAGAACAAGTCTCCAACAACACCAGAACAAGTCTCCAACAACACCAGAACAAGTCTCCAACAACACCAGAACAAGTCTCCAACAACACCAGAACAAGTCTCCAACAACACCAGAACAAGTCTCCAACAACACCAGAACAAGTCTCCAACAACACCAGAACAAGTCTCTAGATTTGTCACTAGTAGCTTTTGACAAAAAAAGTCTCCATGAGGGTTTGGAAAGTCGACAGATTTAGCAAGAAAGTCGCCAAGTTGGCAACACTGGCACCGGCTAAATATGTCCCCAGAGCAACATAGGACGTAACAATGGTTCCTATCACATATTAAACCAAACAAAAATCCATCTTCATAAAAACAAGTTGTACAAATAATAATATATAAACAAGCATATTAAAGCTACTGCAGATGTAAAAACAAACTAAACTTACCAGAGCTGTTCACTTAAAGACAAACTCCATCCTCCTTTCTTTGTTGACAAAGAGTTTAATCCCACGGTTAAATCCCAACTCACAAATCCGTTTCCCCTCCTCCTTCAGCCATTGGGTGTTAAAAAAAACAAAGCTAGGTAAAAAAAAAATATATTTACACCAAGCAAAATGCTAAAAATTTCATAATTTCTTCCATATCTTTCAATTTGAACTCTTACTACTCCGACTAAACTCTGCTAGCTTCCTTAAGTTTTGTTTTCCAATAGTCACGTGCTCGCCCACTGACCAATCACAGCGCACGCTGCACCTCACTGCAGAGCTGCACCTTAAAACTGAGCTGCGTGTTAATGCTGAAGTACTTGTAGGCCAGCTAGAAGGCTCTGACACGTCAAAGAATACGCCCAACATGTCAAACTAAAGATCTGATTGGTTGAACACTATGACAATCAACAATATCGTCCCCATTCACTTGAACTGCACATGGATTCACTTGTGAGTCTGCAGGCCTCGGGCCTCTCTTCTTACCTAGAGACACAGAGGTGAAATCTGATTGGATAAAAGCTCTACTTAAAACAAGCTGCACTGGAAGCAGAGCAACTGAGGAAGACAGTAGCTGTGCAATGAGAACATAAGAGAATGGGGAAAATATTTGTATAAATTATAATACATGTAGTGTATTTAAGAAAAAGTATTAAATTATAAAATAGCTATAACTTTGTGATTCTGTTTAGGCCAGCAGAGAAGGCTTTGCAGGCCCTGACAGCCTACCTCTGTTATCAACAAACGGTGAAGCAGTTAATTAAGCTGCTCTCTGCTCAGCCAGCCAGCATGCTGACTGAACAGCAGGGGAGAAAACACAATTCCTCCCATGGGTGCACTGACAGTAAAGCCAGGGCAGCAGCACACTGCACACACCCCAGGCCTGAAATAAAGCTTTACCAGGCAGCAGATGAGCTGGAGACATCAGTGCTACAGGGAAACAGTGGAAGAAGAGGTTGTCACAATTGACCAACTTGTTAGAAAAATTGATTGTCACCAACTGACATTATTTTTCATGATTTAATCAACCAGTTCTCTCTCTCAACTCGTCAAATACCGAACCTCGTCGCACGAGGAAGCCTTTAGCAATCGAATATGTGTATTCTGAAATGAGTCGAGTGAGATTTACACACTGACGGGAGAGAGAGAACAGTGGGTGAATTAAGTGAGTCGGAGAAGCAGTTTCACATGGCGTGCTCTAAAAAGAGAAGAGTGGACCGCAAAAACAGAGCTTTTAACAAAGAATGGACGGACTCTTATTTGTTCATTTTTCCTGCTGGCGCTACAAAACCACTATGTCTCATATGTTCAGATACCGTGGTCATTAAAAGCGCCAATGTGAAACGCCACTACGAGACCAAACATGACTCTTTAGACCAAACATACCCACTCCAGTCTGAACTGAGGGCAAGATGTTGAGATGTGTAGAGATTGTTTATTATAAAGTTGTATAAAGTCAACAGTTGTTGACTACACAGAGACGTTGTTACTACTACTAGGCTTCTTGAATATATATATATGGCACTAAATAGCGCAAGTTAGATATTGTTGTAATGTTCTGGACCTTTGTACGAGGAGATCTGCTCAATCTGGACCTTTTGGAATTTTAATTGAATACCCCTGCTTTAGCAACTGTATGAGACGCACCAGGCTTTCAGCTAACTCCAATCTATACCCATCCGTGTCATTAATGTAGCAGGATGGTCAGAGCGGCGGCCATTTGTACGTGTACCGTTGCTGTTTGGGACCGCTGATGCAGGTTAGCTTCCGTATTAACTAAACAGACTTATGGCAAGTCTCGGACTCACTGAGGTGAGGTTTTGCAGTAACAACTAGAACGAGAAGTGGAGTTGTAACGTTACGAAGCGTTGCTGCTCGAGAGAAGTACAGGCTACCTAGCTAACTAGCCAGTCATCCGTCTCCCCAGCTAGCTGCGACAACACTATACTTCTCCAAAGACGTGCGCTGTCAACATAACAACTAACAACAATCGCCATTTTCATTTGTACGTTGTACAGTTCAGTTATACTCCTATTTTATTCTTAAGGGTTAAACAAACTCAGGACTTTCACCCAGGACACCGCTGTTTGTGTCCCCTGTGAAATTAAGTCAACATTGAGGTTTTACCCTAGTTTTGTTACTTAACTTCTTCACTTAATTAACACCAGTTACGCAACAAGCATAGTTACGGGAGGTAAAAAAACAATTATTTTAACCAAAGCAACGATGTCTTCCTAAACCTAGCCACAGAGATTTGTTTTGCAGCCCTTCCAATCGGAACTTCAGCGGTTTGATCCCCGGCTCCTTCAGTCCATTTCAATGTGTCCTTGGGCAAGACAAGGCTGTGCCATCGGCGTATGAATGGGGTGTGAATGTGATAGTCCTGATGGTAGTACTTTGAGTGGTCAGAAGACTGGAAAGGCTATACAAATACAACAGTTAAGTTACGTTGGAAGTTTACTTTGAAAAGAGACTGTATGTATGTCGCGAGTGGAAACTGTACGTTTACTGTGAACACAAGTTTATTTTGAAATGGCACTATACATGTAACGATCGTAAACTGACACAGTGTCCCTGACATGTCCAAAACCGACGCTAGAGGGGAACCTACAGCTCGCTATAGTTTGACACGTAGGGTCACTGACCAAGCGTCGGTATTTGACAAGTTGGGAGTGAGAATGAGTTGCAACACTTGCTCCAAATACTGGAGGTCCTGATTCAGGACTATAGAGTGGATAAGCGTGTGATATGATGCGCATCTGATGATATTCACGTTGGCAACATCAGCACCATTTCCTGCCACCCCCTCATCCCCTCAGAGGTTCTCTGTCCTCTTGTGTGTGGTTCTCCACACTTGGTTGTACCAAAAGCATCCAATAGATGCCCCTGATGAGGAACCTTCCTCGTGGCTCCTGCTCGTGGGCTTATAGTTCCTGAATATATACAGTACCTTGGAAGCGTTTGCCAGTTCTTCCTATGTTGCCTGGTGTTCTAGCCATCTGTTACCTGCCTGTCTCTTTCCTCTTTCTGAGTACTCTTCTTTTGCAATACTAATGAAATAATCACTGTTATCTTAAAACGACGTGACCCCCTTGTT
>JAVDOI010000056.1:625000-672500 GCA_032191485.1 Leptoclinus maculatus | reverse complement strand
TTGTTTTCTCCATTTCCATCTTGTTCTCCTCTGGGATCCATCTGTAGTCGTGCAGTTAGCTTCCTACTTCACCTTCCCTTCCCTCTATCCTTCATCCATCTCTCCTATCATCCTGCTGTATTTTGGTTGACCGTGTAAAGCATATTTATATGTGCATCTATTTTTGTTCGTATGTACAAATACAAATGTTGTGTAATTCCTGCTTGCTTACTCAAATTGTATCTGTGTATCTGTGTGTGTCAGTGTTTATGGGTATGTATGTGTGTGTGTCTTACCTGAGGCCTGGAGGAGGGGGGCTGTGTGTGTGTGCGTCGTGGCCGTGGACGGGAGGCGGTGTAATGCCTCAGAATCTGTCCCTGGGTGGGTAGAGGCTCCATGGGAGAAGCGGGGGATCCAGAGCTGGGGAGGGGGACCGGGCTGGGGCCGCAGCCGGGGAAGGGAGTCTGTCGTCTGGGTGAGCCGCCGCGGCCGGCAGCCTCCTCCTCTGCAGCTTGAGCGGAGACAGAGTACAGGAGGGGGAGACCGGGAGGAGGAATGAACGATACTCCTCTCGCTCCTGATATTGCTGCTGCAGCATCCTCTACGGCCACCTCCCCCTCCCTCCGCCTCCTCCCCCTCAGACCCGGGGGGGAGGGAGAAGGGGAGGGGCTCGAAAACCTGACTGACAGAGGGGTTGCTGTCGGCAACCGTGAGAGGTAACACCTTCCTCCTCCTTCCTCTTCAGCACCTCCTCCACTCTCTCTCTCTGCTCCTCTGGTCTGCTGCTCCCAGTCTGCATCCAGGAGGCCTGAGAGTGAAGCAGTGTGACTGTGAGAGGAGAGACACTAGGAGGAAGGGAGGGAGGGAGGGATGGAGGGATGGAGGGAGGGAAAGATGGGGAATCCAGCCCATGCTTTTTGAAATGCACTGTATGTATGTGTATCTAGGGCAGGCAGAGCTGTATGGGTAAGACATAGGGGGAATGGAGGGACATGAACATGGGGAGAAGGAGAAGGAGGGGGTGTCAATAGACTAGGATGGAGGGGGAGGAGAGACTAAGCAAGGAAAGAGGGGGGTACACAAGGGGGCAGTGCAGAGTGAAGAGAGAGAAGTAATCATTGAGACATGCAGAGAGGAAGCAGAGCAGCAGATGATGCTGCAGTCACACAGCAAGTTATCAGCCAGTTACACAAGGTAGAATATGATCGTTAATAAACCTACATTGTTATGCATCTTTCAGTCACAAGGTCTGAATATCTGGGACTTTGAAATGACTACATTTTTAGAAATAAAAGATTTGTTTTTTAGAAAATATTGCCCTTATTCTTTTTATGACAGAAAACACAAAATGATGGTGAGCAGTTGATTATTGTATTATTTTGTTTTATTAAAGCTATCCTCCGATCAAACAAAAGGAGCAGGGTGTGGGGGTTGTGAATCCCACCCCCCCCCATGTGTCCTCCTCTTCCCTCATCACCCCCTCCTCCATCTTCTCCCCACCTCATCTCTCCCAGGGTGAAAGTCACTGGTGTGACAGTAAACAGGCCATGCTCCAGTTAGCCAAACAGTGCTGTGTGTCTGCCACACATGAGGAGTACAAGGGGAAGCACGAGACGCCCAATAGGAGGTTAACATTCAGACGCGTTCCTGACGGCTGTAGTAGCTGAACAGCTTTAAATATGTTGTACCATCACATTACTGGCGTAACAAAGGGGTTCCCAACATCTTGAAACGTAAGGCCCACTTCTGATTTCTAAAAGATTTGTGAGGAATTCCCAAATAAATGAGAAAAAAACTAATAATGTAATGTAACCGTTTCATTTTGTGTCGCTACGTCGTTTGATAGCAAACTGTTTGTCTCTTAAACAGGTCTGGTCATTGGAATTATACATTTTACTTTTTTATTGATGTGAATTCTTGAGCACACTTAGATTGTATATTACCAACAATATACTGCTTAAATGTAATCTATCTGGCAGTACCTCCGAGGTCTACTAGATGGGCTCTGAGGCTTCATTAAATGCGTTCCTGGTTCTGGTTCCTTCCCTCCAGCGGGTCCAGTATTATGGTCCGGGTCTCCAGCAGCATGGTGTCGATGTTAGCTTCCAGCAGCAGAGGGGCGGAGCCTCTGCTGCTGGCCACAGAGCTCCGCCTCTCGCCGGAGCTCTGCAGTGAAGTTGGATCTGGGTCTGTCAACTGGGGCACGTCTGCTGCTGGAGGCCCCGCTGGAGTCTGAAGGACTCGGAGCTTCTGGTGAACCTGGACGCCGTAAATCGCTACTTCTGATTTTGCAGGGAATCGGATTCGATGAAAGGCATTTATAATAACTACTATATATACAAATAGGTCAATAGGTCGTATAGAGGCATCAGTATTGAATCATTTATAACCACTCAAAAGTTTCTTGTAGTAACTTGAAATAAAAACTGATGGAAAAGATTTTTAGGGTTCAAGTTTGTTCAATTGATATACGCTCGTGGTCCTACGTGGTTTTGATTTTATGACTTTTCTTTAGCACCACACTTTGGAAACCTTTAGCATTTTCAGCTCCTTGTGGGATGCAAGATTGTCCTTATGTTGCCTCATTGGACGTCCTACTGCCAGCTGGGGAACATAGTGGAGCATTTACAGCTAAAGAGACAGATATGTCTCCGTTTGTTGGACCAAAAACAGAGCTACAAGGAGAATGATTATTGGACGATGTTTGGCTCCCTTTGAAATGTTATTGTTAAATTCTGTGTTCTGATCATTTGTGCAAACAAATTATTAATTTAAGAACAAGAATATAGCAACTCCAGAGCACACAGTCCTGTGTACACGTTTGTTTCCTTTTCCTCCTCACACCTTTCTTTAATATTACAGTTTGCCATCTCATGGCTTTTGGAAGAAATGCAGACACTCACACATGCAAATGGATCAACGAGAGGGGAAGACATAGAGACATTAATGAACACGGAGACATAGAGACATTAATGAACATAGAGACATAAAGACATTAATGAACACGGAGACATTAATGAACATAGAGACATAGAGACATTAATGAACATAGAGACATAGAGACATTAATGAACACGGAGACATAGAGACATTAATGAACACGGAGACATAGAGACATTAATGAACACGGAGACATAGAGACATTAATGAACATAGAGACATAGAGACATTAATGAACATAGAGACATAGAGACATTAATGAACACGGAGACATAGAGACATTAATGAACACGGAGACATAGAGACATTAATGAACACGGAGACATAGAGACATTAATGAACACGGAGACATAGAGACATTAATGAACACGGAGACATAGAGACATTAATGAACACGGAGACATAAAGACATTAATGAACATAGAGACATTAATGAACATAGAGACATAGAGACATTAATGAACATAGAGACATAGAGACATTAATGAACACGGAGACATAGAGACATTAATGAACACGGAGACATAGAGACATTAATGAACATAGAGACATAGAGACATTAATGAACATAGAGACATAGAGACATTAATGAACACGGAGACATAGAGACATTAATGAACACGGAGACATAGAGACATTAATGAACACGGAGACATAGAGACATTAATGAACACGGAGACATAGAGACATTAATGAACACGGAGACATAGAGACATTAATGAACACAGAGACATAGAGACATTAATGAACACAGAGACATAGAGACATTAATGAACACAGAGACATAGAGACATTAATGAACATGGAGACATAGAGACATTAATGAACATAGAGACATAGAGACATTAATGAACACGGAGACATAGAGACATTAATGAACACGGAGACATAGAGACATTAATGAACATAGAGACATAGAGACATTAATGAACACGGAGACATAGAGACATTAATGAACATAGAGACATAGAGACATTAATGAACATAGAGACATAGAGACATAAATGAACACGGAGACATAGAGACATTAATGAACACGGAGACATAGAGACATTAATGAACATGGAGACATAGAGACATTAATGAACATAGAGACAGAGACATTAATGAACATAGAGACATAGAGACATTAATGAACATAGAGACATAGAGACATTAATGAACATAGAGACATAGAGACATTAATGAACACGGAGACATAGAGACATTAATGAACACGGAGACATAGAGACATTAATGAACACGAAGACATAGAGACATTAATGAACATAGAGACATTAATGAACATAGAGACATTAATGAACACGGAGACAGAGACATTAATGAACATAGAGACATAGAGACATTAATGAACACGGAGACATAGAGACATTAATGAACACGGAGACATAGAGACATTAATGAACACGGAGACATAGAGACATTAATGAACACGGAGACATAGAGACATTAATGAACATAGAGACATAAATGAACACGGAGACATAGAGACATTAATGAACATAGAGACATAGAGACATTAATGAACATAGAGACATAGAGACATTAATGAACACGGAGACATTAATGAACACGGAGACATTAATGAACATAAAGACATTAATGAATACGGAGACATTAATGAACACGGAGACATTAATGAACACGGAGACATTAATGAACATAAAGACATTAATGAACACGGAGACATTAATGAACATAGAGACATTAATGAACACAAAGACATTAATGAACATAGAGACATTAATGAACATAGAGACATTAATGAACACAGAGACATTAATGAACACAAAGACATTAATGAACATAGAGACATTAATGAACATAGAGACATTAATGAACACAAAGACATTAATGAACACGGAGACATTAATGAACACGGAGACATTAATGAACATAAAGACATTAATGAACACGGAGACATTAATGAACACGGAGACATTAATGAACACGGAGACATTAATGAACACGGAGACATTAATGAACACGGAGACATTAATGAACACGGAGACATTAATGAACATAAAGACATTAATGAACACGGAGACATTAATGAACATAGAGACATTAATGAACACAGAGACATTAATGAACACGGAGACATTAATGAACACAAAGACATTAATGAACACGGAGACATTAATGAACACGGAGACATTAATGAACACGGAGACATTAATGAACACGGAGACATTAATGAACACGGAGACATTAATGAACACAAAGACATTAATGAACACGGAGACATTAATGAACACGGAGACATTAATGAACATAAAGACATTAATGAACACGGAGACATTAATGAACACGGAGACATTAATGAACACGGAGACATTAATGAACACAGAGACATTAATGAACACGGAGACATTAATGAACACGGAGACATTAATGAACATAAAGACATTAATGAACACGGAGACATTAATGAACATAGAGACATTAATGAACACAGAGACATTAATGAACATAAAGACATTAATGAACACGGAGACATTAATGAACACGGAGACATTAATGAACACGGAGACATTAATGAACACGGAGACATTAATGAACACGGAGACATTAATGAACACAAAGACATTAATGAACACGGAGACATTAATGAACACGGAGACATTAATGAACATAAAGACATTAATGAACACGGAGACATTAATGAACACGGAGACATTAATGAACACGGAGACATTAATGAACACGGAGACATTAATGAACACGGAGACATTAATGAACACGGAGACATTAATGAACACAAAGACATTAATGAACACGGAGACATTAATGAACACGGAGACATTAATGAACATAAAGACATTAATGAACACGGAGACATTAATGAACACGGAGACATTAATGAACACGGAGACATTAATGAACACGGAGACATTAATGAACACAGAGACATTAATGAACACGGAGACATTAATGAACATAAAGACATTAATGAACACGGAGACATTAATGAACATAGAGACATTAATGAACACAGAGACATTAATGAACATAAAGACATTAATGAACACGGAGACATTAATGAACACGGAGACATTAATGAACACGGAGACATTAATGAACACGGAGACATTAATGAACACGGAGACATTAATGAACACAAAGACATTAATGAACACGGAGACATTAATGAACACGGAGACATTAATGAACATAAAGACATTAATGAACACGGAGACATTAATGAACATAGAGACATTAATGAACACAGAGACATTAATGAACATAAAGACATTAATGAACACGGAGACATTAATGAACACGGAGACATTAATGAACACGGAGACATTAATGAACACAAAGACATTAATGAACATAAAGACATTAATGAACACAGAGACATTAATGAACACGGAGACATTAATGAACACAGAGACATTAATGAACATAAAGACATTAATGAACACGGAGACATTAATGAACACGGAGACATTAATGAACACGGAGACATTAATGAACACGGAGACATTAATGAACACGGAGACATTAATGAACACGGAGACATTAATGAACACGGAGACATTAATGAACACGGAGACATTAATGAACACGGAGACATTAATGAACACGGAGACATTAATGAACACGGAGACATTAATGAACACAAAGACATTAATGAACACGGAGACATTAATGAACACGGAGACATTAATGAACATAAAGACATTAATGAACACGGAGACATTAATGAACATAAAGACATTAATGAACATAAAGACATTAATGAACACGGAGACATTAATGAACACGGAGACATTAATGAACACGGAGACATTAATGAACACGGAGACATTAATGAACACGGAGACATTAATGAACACGGAGACATTAATGAACACGGAGACATTAATGAACACGGAGACATTAATGAACACAAAGACATTAATGAACACGGAGACATTAATGAACACGGAGACATTAATGAACACAAAGACATTAATGAACACGGAGACATTAATGAACACGGAGACATTAATGAACATAAAGACATTAATGAACACGGAGACATTAATGAACACGGAGACATTAATGAACACGGAGACATTAATGAACATAAAGACATTAATGAACACAGAGACATTAATGAACACGGAGACATTAATGAACACAGAGACATTAATGAACACGGAGACATTAATGAACATAAAGACATTAATGAACACAGAGACATTAATGAACACGGAGACATTAATGAACACGGAGACATTAATGAACACGGAGACATTAATGAACACGGAGACATTAATGAACACGGAGACATTTATGAACACGGAGACATTAATGAACACGGAGACATTAATGAACACGGAGACATTAATGAACACGGAGACATTAATGAACATAAAGACATTAATGAACACGGAGACATTAATGAACATAAAGACATTAATGAACACGGAGACATTAATGAACATAAAGACATTAATGAACACAGAGACATTAATGAACACGGAGACATTAATGAACATAAAGACATTAATGAACACGGAGACATTAATGAACATAAAGACATTAATGAACACAGAGACATTAATGAACACGGAGACATTAATGAACATAAAGACATTAATGAACACGGAGACATTAATGAACATAAAGACATTAATGAACACAGAGACATTAATGAACACGGAGACATTAATGAACACGGAGACATTAATGAACATAAAGACATTAATGAACACGGAGACATTAATGAACACGGAGACATTAATGAACACGGAGACATTAATGAACATAAAGACATTAATGAACATAAAGACATTAATGAACACGGAGACATTAATGAACACGGAGACATTAATGAACACGGAGACATTAATGAACACAGAGACATTAATGAACACGGAGACATTAATGAACATAAAGACATTAATGAACATAAAGACATTAATGAACATAGAGACATTAATGAACATAAAGACATTAATGAACACAGAGACATTAATGAACACAGAGACATTAATGAACATAGAGACATTAATGAACACAGAGACATTAATGAACATAAAGACATTAATGAACACATTGACATTAATGAACACAGAGACATTAATGAACACAGAGACATTAATGAACATAAAGACATTAATGAACACGGAGACATTAATGAACACAGAGACATTAATGAACATAAAGACATTAATGAACATAAAGACATTAATGAACATAAAGACATTAATGAACACAGAGACATTAATGAACACGGAGACATTAATGAACACAGAGACATTAATGAACATAAAGACATTAATGAACACGGAGACATTAATGAACACAGAGACATTAATGAACATAAAGACATTAATGAACATAAAGACATTAATGAACACAGAGACATTAATGAACATAAAGACATTAATGAACACGGAGACATTAATGAACACGGAGACATTAATGAACACAAAGACATTAATGAACACGGAGACATTAATGAACACGGAGACATTAATGAACATAAAGACATTAATGAACACGGAGACATTAATGAACACGGAGACATTAATGAACACGGAGACATTAATGAACACGGAGACATTAATGAACACGGAGACATTAATGAACACGGAGACATTAATGAACACAAAGACATTAATGAACACGGAGACATTAATGAACACGGAGACATTAATGAACATAAAGACATTAATGAACACGGAGACATTAATGAACACGGAGACATTAATGAACACGGAGACATTAATGAACACGGAGACATTAATGAACACAGAGACATTAATGAACACGGAGACATTAATGAACATAAAGACATTAATGAACACGGAGACATTAATGAACATAGAGACATTAATGAACACAGAGACATTAATGAACATAAAGACATTAATGAACACGGAGACATTAATGAACACGGAGACATTAATGAACACGGAGACATTAATGAACACGGAGACATTAATGAACACGGAGACATTAATGAACACAAAGACATTAATGAACACGGAGACATTAATGAACACGGAGACATTAATGAACATAAAGACATTAATGAACACGGAGACATTAATGAACATAGAGACATTAATGAACACAGAGACATTAATGAACATAAAGACATTAATGAACACGGAGACATTAATGAACACGGAGACATTAATGAACACGGAGACATTAATGAACACAAAGACATTAATGAACATAAAGACATTAATGAACACAGAGACATTAATGAACACGGAGACATTAATGAACACAGAGACATTAATGAACATAAAGACATTAATGAACACGGAGACATTAATGAACACGGAGACATTAATGAACACGGAGACATTAATGAACACGGAGACATTAATGAACACGGAGACATTAATGAACACAGAGACATTAATGAACACGGAGACATTAATGAACACGGAGACATTAATGAACACGGAGACATTAATGAACACGGAGACATTAATGAACACGGAGACATTAATGAACACAAAGACATTAATGAACACGGAGACATTAATGAACACGGAGACATTAATGAACATAAAGACATTAATGAACACGGAGACATTAATGAACATAAAGACATTAATGAACATAAAGACATTAATGAACACGGAGACATTAATGAACACGGAGACATTAATGAACACGGAGACATTAATGAACACGGAGACATTAATGAACACGGAGACATTAATGAACACGGAGACATTAATGAACACGGAGACATTAATGAACACGGAGACATTAATGAACACAAAGACATTAATGAACACGGAGACATTAATGAACACGGAGACATTAATGAACACAAAGACATTAATGAACACGGAGACATTAATGAACACGGAGACATTAATGAACATAAAGACATTAATGAACACGGAGACATTAATGAACACGGAGACATTAATGAACACGGAGACATTAATGAACATAAAGACATTAATGAACACAGAGACATTAATGAACACGGAGACATTAATGAACACAGAGACATTAATGAACACGGAGACATTAATGAACATAAAGACATTAATGAACACAGAGACATTAATGAACACGGAGACATTAATGAACATAAAGACATTAATGAACACGGAGACATTAATGAACACGGAGACATTAATGAACACGGAGACATTAATGAACACGGAGACATTTATGAACACGGAGACATTAATGAACACGGAGACATTAATGAACACGGAGACATTAATGAACACGGAGACATTAATGAACATAAAGACATTAATGAACACGGAGACATTAATGAACATAAAGACATTAATGAACACGGAGACATTAATGAACATAAAGACATTAATGAACACAGAGACATTAATGAACACGGAGACATTAATGAACATAAAGACATTAATGAACACGGAGACATTAATGAACATAAAGACATTAATGAACACAGAGACATTAATGAACACGGAGACATTAATGAACATAAAGACATTAATGAACACGGAGACATTAATGAACATAAAGACATTAATGAACACAGAGACATTAATGAACACGGAGACATTAATGAACACGGAGACATTAATGAACATAAAGACATTAATGAACACGGAGACATTAATGAACACGGAGACATTAATGAACACGGAGACATTAATGAACATAAAGACATTAATGAACATAAAGACATTAATGAACACGGAGACATTAATGAACACGGAGACATTAATGAACACGGAGACATTAATGAACACAGAGACATTAATGAACACGGAGACATTAATGAACATAAAGACATTAATGAACATAAAGACATTAATGAACATAGAGACATTAATGAACATAAAGACATTAATGAACACAGAGACATTAATGAACACAGAGACATTAATGAACATAGAGACATTAATGAACACAGAGACATTAATGAACATAAAGACATTAATGAACACATTGACATTAATGAACACAGAGACATTAATGAACACAGAGACATTAATGAACATAAAGACATTAATGAACACAGAGACATTAATGAACACAGAGACATTAATGAACATAAAGACATTAATGAACATAAAGACATTAATGAACATAAAGACATTAATGAACACAGAGACATTAATGAACACGGAGACATTAATGAACACAGAGACATTAATGAACATAAAGACATTAATGAACACGGAGACATTAATGAACACAGAGACATTAATGAACATAAAGACATTAATGAACATAAAGACATTAATGAACACAGAGACATTAATGAACATAAAGACATTAATGAACACGGAGACATTAATGAACATAAAGACATTAATGAACACGGAGACATTAATGAACATAAAGACATTAATGAACATAAAGACATTAATGAACACGGAGACATTAATGAACATAAAGACATTAATGAACATAAAGACATTAATGAACACAGAGACATTAATGAACATAAAGACATTAATGAACACGGAGACATTAATGAACATAAAGACATTAATGAACACAGAGACATTAATGAACATAAAGACATTAATGAACATAAAGACATTAATGAACACAGAGACATTAATGAACATAAAGACATTAATGAACACGGAGACATTAATGAACACGGAGACATTAATGAACACGGAGACATTAATGAACATAAAGACATTAATGAACACAGAGACATTAATGAACACGGAGACATTAATGAACACGGAGACATTAATGAACACGGAGACATTAATGAACACGGAGACATTTATGAACACGGAGACATTAATGAACACGGAGACATTAATGAACACGGAGACATTAATGAACACGGAGACATTAATGAACATAAAGACATTAATGAACACGGAGACATTAATGAACATAAAGACATTAATGAACACAGAGACATTAATGAACACGGAGACATTAATGAACATAAAGACATTAATGAACACGGAGACATTAATGAACATAAAGACATTAATGAACACAGAGACATTAATGAACACGGAGACATTAATGAACACGGAGACATTAATGAACATAAAGACATTAATGAACACGGAGACATTAATGAACACGGAGACATTAATGAACACGGAGACATTAATGAACATAAAGACATTAATGAACATAAAGACATTAATGAACACAGAGACATTAATGAACACGGAGACATTAATGAACATAAAGACATTAATGAACATAAAGACATTAATGAACATAGAGACATTAATGAACATAAAGACATTAATGAACACAAAGACATTAATGAACACGGAGACATTAATGAACATAGAGACATTAATGAACACAGAGACATTAATGAACATAAAGACATTAATGAACACAGAGACATTAATGAACACAGAGACATTAATGAACACAGAGACATTAATGAACATAAAGACATTAATGAACACAGAGACATTAATGAACACAGAGACATTAATGAACATAAAGACATTAATGAACATAAAGACATTAATGAACACAGAGACATTAATGAACACGGAGACATTAATGAACACAGAGACATTAATGAACATAAAGACATTAATGAACACGGAGACATTAATGAACACAGAGACATTAATGAACATAAAGACATTAATGAACACGGAGACATTAATGAACATAAAGACATTAATGAACATAAAGACATTAATGAACATAAAGACATTAATGAACACAGAGACATTAATGAACATAAAGACATTAATGAACACGGAGACATTAATGAACATAAAGACATTAATGAACACGGAGACATTAATGAACATAAAGACATTAATGAACATAAAGACATTAATGAACACGGAGACATTAATGAACATAAAGACATTAATGAACATAAAGACATTAATGAACACAGAGACATTAATGAACACAGAGACATTAATGAACATAAAGACATTAATGAACACAGAGACATTAATGAACATAAAGACATTAATGAACACGGAGACATTAATGAACACGGAGACATTAATGAACATAAAGACATTAATGAACATAAAGACATTAATGAACACGGAGACATTAATGAACATAAAGACATTAATGAACATAAAGACATTAATGAACACGGAGACATTAATGAACACGGAGACATTAATGAACACGGAGACATTAATGAACACGGAGACATTAATGAACACGGAGACATTAATGAACACGGAGACATTAATGAACACAAAGACATTAATGAACACGGAGACATTAATGAACACGGAGACATTAATGAACATAAAGACATTAATGAACACGGAGACATTAATGAACACGGAGACATTAATGAACACGGAGACATTAATGAACACAGAGACATTAATGAACACGGAGACATTAATGAACACGGAGACATTAATGAACATAAAGACATTAATGAACACGGAGACATTAATGAACATAGAGACATTAATGAACACAGAGACATTAATGAACATAAAGACATTAATGAACACGGAGACATTAATGAACACGGAGACATTAATGAACACGGAGACATTAATGAACACGGAGACATTAATGAACACGGAGACATTAATGAACACAAAGACATTAATGAACACGGAGACATTAATGAACACGGAGACATTAATGAACATAAAGACATTAATGAACACGGAGACATTAATGAACACGGAGACATTAATGAACACGGAGACATTAATGAACACGGAGACATTAATGAACACGGAGACATTAATGAACACGGAGACATTAATGAACACAAAGACATTAATGAACACGGAGACATTAATGAACACGGAGACATTAATGAACATAAAGACATTAATGAACACGGAGACATTAATGAACACGGAGACATTAATGAACACGGAGACATTAATGAACACGGAGACATTAATGAACACAGAGACATTAATGAACACGGAGACATTAATGAACATAAAGACATTAATGAACACGGAGACATTAATGAACATAGAGACATTAATGAACACAGAGACATTAATGAACATAAAGACATTAATGAACACGGAGACATTAATGAACACGGAGACATTAATGAACACGGAGACATTAATGAACACGGAGACATTAATGAACACGGAGACATTAATGAACACAAAGACATTAATGAACACGGAGACATTAATGAACACGGAGACATTAATGAACATAAAGACATTAATGAACACGGAGACATTAATGAACATAGAGACATTAATGAACACAGAGACATTAATGAACATAAAGACATTAATGAACACGGAGACATTAATGAACACGGAGACATTAATGAACACGGAGACATTAATGAACACAAAGACATTAATGAACATAAAGACATTAATGAACACAGAGACATTAATGAACACGGAGACATTAATGAACACAGAGACATTAATGAACATAAAGACATTAATGAACACGGAGACATTAATGAACACGGAGACATTAATGAACACGGAGACATTAATGAACACGGAGACATTAATGAACACGGAGACATTAATGAACACGGAGACATTAATGAACACGGAGACATTAATGAACACGGAGACATTAATGAACACGGAGACATTAATGAACACGGAGACATTAATGAACACGGAGACATTAATGAACACAAAGACATTAATGAACACGGAGACATTAATGAACACGGAGACATTAATGAACATAAAGACATTAATGAACACGGAGACATTAATGAACATAAAGACATTAATGAACATAAAGACATTAATGAACACGGAGACATTAATGAACACGGAGACATTAATGAACACGGAGACATTAATGAACACGGAGACATTAATGAACACGGAGACATTAATGAACACGGAGACATTAATGAACACGGAGACATTAATGAACACGGAGACATTAATGAACACAAAGACATTAATGAACACGGAGACATTAATGAACACGGAGACATTAATGAACACAAAGACATTAATGAACACGGAGACATTAATGAACACGGAGACATTAATGAACATAAAGACATTAATGAACACGGAGACATTAATGAACACGGAGACATTAATGAACACGGAGACATTAATGAACATAAAGACATTAATGAACACAGAGACATTAATGAACACGGAGACATTAATGAACACAGAGACATTAATGAACACGGAGACATTAATGAACATAAAGACATTAATGAACACAGAGACATTAATGAACACGGAGACATTAATGAACACGGAGACATTAATGAACACGGAGACATTAATGAACACGGAGACATTAATGAACACGGAGACATTTATGAACACGGAGACATTAATGAACACGGAGACATTAATGAACACGGAGACATTAATGAACACGGAGACATTAATGAACATAAAGACATTAATGAACACGGAGACATTAATGAACATAAAGACATTAATGAACACGGAGACATTAATGAACATAAAGACATTAATGAACACAGAGACATTAATGAACACGGAGACATTAATGAACATAAAGACATTAATGAACACGGAGACATTAATGAACATAAAGACATTAATGAACACAGAGACATTAATGAACACGGAGACATTAATGAACATAAAGACATTAATGAACACGGAGACATTAATGAACATAAAGACATTAATGAACACAGAGACATTAATGAACACGGAGACATTAATGAACACGGAGACATTAATGAACATAAAGACATTAATGAACACGGAGACATTAATGAACACGGAGACATTAATGAACACGGAGACATTAATGAACATAAAGACATTAATGAACATAAAGACATTAATGAACACGGAGACATTAATGAACACGGAGACATTAATGAACACGGAGACATTAATGAACACAGAGACATTAATGAACACGGAGACATTAATGAACATAAAGACATTAATGAACATAAAGACATTAATGAACATAGAGACATTAATGAACATAAAGACATTAATGAACACAGAGACATTAATGAACACAGAGACATTAATGAACATAGAGACATTAATGAACACAGAGACATTAATGAACATAAAGACATTAATGAACACATTGACATTAATGAACACAGAGACATTAATGAACACAGAGACATTAATGAACATAAAGACATTAATGAACACAGAGACATTAATGAACACAGAGACATTAATGAACATAAAGACATTAATGAACATAAAGACATTAATGAACATAAAGACATTAATGAACACAGAGACATTAATGAACACGGAGACATTAATGAACACAGAGACATTAATGAACATAAAGACATTAATGAACACGGAGACATTAATGAACACAGAGACATTAATGAACATAAAGACATTAATGAACATAAAGACATTAATGAACACAGAGACATTAATGAACATAAAGACATTAATGAACACGGAGACATTAATGAACACGGAGACATTAATGAACACAAAGACATTAATGAACACGGAGACATTAATGAACACGGAGACATTAATGAACATAAAGACATTAATGAACACGGAGACATTAATGAACACGGAGACATTAATGAACACGGAGACATTAATGAACACGGAGACATTAATGAACACGGAGACATTAATGAACACGGAGACATTAATGAACACAAAGACATTAATGAACACGGAGACATTAATGAACACGGAGACATTAATGAACATAAAGACATTAATGAACACGGAGACATTAATGAACACGGAGACATTAATGAACACGGAGACATTAATGAACACGGAGACATTAATGAACACAGAGACATTAATGAACACGGAGACATTAATGAACATAAAGACATTAATGAACACGGAGACATTAATGAACATAGAGACATTAATGAACACAGAGACATTAATGAACATAAAGACATTAATGAACACGGAGACATTAATGAACACGGAGACATTAATGAACACGGAGACATTAATGAACACGGAGACATTAATGAACACGGAGACATTAATGAACACAAAGACATTAATGAACACGGAGACATTAATGAACACGGAGACATTAATGAACATAAAGACATTAATGAACACGGAGACATTAATGAACATAGAGACATTAATGAACACAGAGACATTAATGAACATAAAGACATTAATGAACACGGAGACATTAATGAACACGGAGACATTAATGAACACGGAGACATTAATGAACACAAAGACATTAATGAACATAAAGACATTAATGAACACAGAGACATTAATGAACACGGAGACATTAATGAACACAGAGACATTAATGAACATAAAGACATTAATGAACACGGAGACATTAATGAACACGGAGACATTAATGAACACGGAGACATTAATGAACACGGAGACATTAATGAACACGGAGACATTAATGAACACAGAGACATTAATGAACACGGAGACATTAATGAACACGGAGACATTAATGAACACGGAGACATTAATGAACACGGAGACATTAATGAACACGGAGACATTAATGAACACAAAGACATTAATGAACACGGAGACATTAATGAACACGGAGACATTAATGAACATAAAGACATTAATGAACACGGAGACATTAATGAACATAAAGACATTAATGAACATAAAGACATTAATGAACACGGAGACATTAATGAACACGGAGACATTAATGAACACGGAGACATTAATGAACACGGAGACATTAATGAACACGGAGACATTAATGAACACGGAGACATTAATGAACACGGAGACATTAATGAACACGGAGACATTAATGAACACAAAGACATTAATGAACACGGAGACATTAATGAACACGGAGACATTAATGAACACAAAGACATTAATGAACACGGAGACATTAATGAACACGGAGACATTAATGAACATAAAGACATTAATGAACACGGAGACATTAATGAACACGGAGACATTAATGAACACGGAGACATTAATGAACATAAAGACATTAATGAACACAGAGACATTAATGAACACGGAGACATTAATGAACACAGAGACATTAATGAACACGGAGACATTAATGAACATAAAGACATTAATGAACACAGAGACATTAATGAACACGGAGACATTAATGAACATAAAGACATTAATGAACACGGAGACATTAATGAACACGGAGACATTAATGAACACGGAGACATTAATGAACACGGAGACATTTATGAACACGGAGACATTAATGAACACGGAGACATTAATGAACACGGAGACATTAATGAACACGGAGACATTAATGAACATAAAGACATTAATGAACACGGAGACATTAATGAACATAAAGACATTAATGAACACGGAGACATTAATGAACATAAAGACATTAATGAACACAGAGACATTAATGAACACGGAGACATTAATGAACATAAAGACATTAATGAACACGGAGACATTAATGAACATAAAGACATTAATGAACACAGAGACATTAATGAACACGGAGACATTAATGAACATAAAGACATTAATGAACACGGAGACATTAATGAACATAAAGACATTAATGAACACAGAGACATTAATGAACACGGAGACATTAATGAACACGGAGACATTAATGAACATAAAGACATTAATGAACACGGAGACATTAATGAACACGGAGACATTAATGAACACGGAGACATTAATGAACATAAAGACATTAATGAACATAAAGACATTAATGAACACGGAGACATTAATGAACACGGAGACATTAATGAACACGGAGACATTAATGAACACAGAGACATTAATGAACACGGAGACATTAATGAACATAAAGACATTAATGAACATAAAGACATTAATGAACATAGAGACATTAATGAACATAAAGACATTAATGAACACAGAGACATTAATGAACACAGAGACATTAATGAACATAGAGACATTAATGAACACAGAGACATTAATGAACATAAAGACATTAATGAACACATTGACATTAATGAACACAGAGACATTAATGAACACAGAGACATTAATGAACATAAAGACATTAATGAACACAGAGACATTAATGAACACAGAGACATTAATGAACATAAAGACATTAATGAACATAAAGACATTAATGAACATAAAGACATTAATGAACACAGAGACATTAATGAACACGGAGACATTAATGAACACAGAGACATTAATGAACATAAAGACATTAATGAACACGGAGACATTAATGAACACAGAGACATTAATGAACATAAAGACATTAATGAACATAAAGACATTAATGAACACAGAGACATTAATGAACATAAAGACATTAATGAACACGGAGACATTAATGAACATAAAGACATTAATGAACACGGAGACATTAATGAACATAAAGACATTAATGAACATAAAGACATTAATGAACACGGAGACATTAATGAACATAAAGACATTAATGAACATAAAGACATTAATGAACACAGAGACATTAATGAACATAAAGACATTAATGAACACGGAGACATTAATGAACATAAAGACATTAATGAACACAGAGACATTAATGAACATAAAGACATTAATGAACATAAAGACATTAATGAACACAGAGACATTAATGAACATAAAGACATTAATGAACACGGAGACATTAATGAACACGGAGACATTAATGAACACGGAGACATTAATGAACATAAAGACATTAATGAACACAGAGACATTAATGAACACGGAGACATTAATGAACACGGAGACATTAATGAACACGGAGACATTAATGAACACGGAGACATTTATGAACACGGAGACATTAATGAACACGGAGACATTAATGAACACGGAGACATTAATGAACACGGAGACATTAATGAACATAAAGACATTAATGAACACGGAGACATTAATGAACATAAAGACATTAATGAACACAGAGACATTAATGAACACGGAGACATTAATGAACATAAAGACATTAATGAACACGGAGACATTAATGAACATAAAGACATTAATGAACACAGAGACATTAATGAACACGGAGACATTAATGAACACGGAGACATTAATGAACATAAAGACATTAATGAACACGGAGACATTAATGAACACGGAGACATTAATGAACACGGAGACATTAATGAACATAAAGACATTAATGAACATAAAGACATTAATGAACACAGAGACATTAATGAACACGGAGACATTAATGAACATAAAGACATTAATGAACATAAAGACATTAATGAACATAGAGACATTAATGAACATAAAGACATTAATGAACACAAAGACATTAATGAACACGGAGACATTAATGAACATAGAGACATTAATGAACACAGAGACATTAATGAACATAAAGACATTAATGAACACAGAGACATTAATGAACACAGAGACATTAATGAACACAGAGACATTAATGAACATAAAGACATTAATGAACACAGAGACATTAATGAACACAGAGACATTAATGAACATAAAGACATTAATGAACATAAAGACATTAATGAACACAGAGACATTAATGAACACGGAGACATTAATGAACACAGAGACATTAATGAACATAAAGACATTAATGAACACGGAGACATTAATGAACACAGAGACATTAATGAACATAAAGACATTAATGAACACGGAGACATTAATGAACATAAAGACATTAATGAACATAAAGACATTAATGAACATAAAGACATTAATGAACACAGAGACATTAATGAACATAAAGACATTAATGAACACGGAGACATTAATGAACATAAAGACATTAATGAACACGGAGACATTAATGAACATAAAGACATTAATGAACATAAAGACATTAATGAACACGGAGACATTAATGAACATAAAGACATTAATGAACATAAAGACATTAATGAACACAGAGACATTAATGAACACAGAGACATTAATGAACATAAAGACATTAATGAACACAGAGACATTAATGAACATAAAGACATTAATGAACACGGAGACATTAATGAACACGGAGACATTAATGAACATAAAGACATTAATGAACATAAAGACATTAATGAACACGGAGACATTAATGAACATAAAGACATTAATGAACATAAAGACATTAATGAACACGGAGACATTAATGAACACGGAGACATTAATGAACACGGAGACATTAATGAACACGGAGACATTAATGAACACGGAGACATTAATGAACACGGAGACATTAATGAACATAAAGACATTAATGAACACAGAGACATTAATGAACACGGAGACATTAATGAACACGGAGACATTAATGAACATAAAGACATTAATGAACATAAAGACATTAATGAACATAAAGACATTAATGAACATAAAGACATTAATGAACATAAAGACATTAATGAACATAGAGACATTAATGAACACAGAGACATTAATGAACACGGAGACATTAATGAACACGGAGACATTAATGAACATAAAGACATTAATGAACATAAAGACATTAATGAACATAAAGACATTAATGAACATAAAGACATTAATGAACACAGAGACATTAATGAACACAGAGACATTAATGAACATAAAGACATTAATGAACACGGAGACATTAATGAACACAGAGACATTAATGAACATAAAGACATTAATGAACACAGAGACATTAATGAACATAAAGACATTAATGAACACGGAGACATTAATGAACACGGAGACATTAATGAACATAGAGACATTAATGAACACGGAGACATTAATGAACATAGAGACATTAATGAACATAAAGACATTAATGAACACAGAGACATTAATGAACATAAAGACATTAATGAACACAGAGACATTAATGGGTTTATCTTACTCTTAATTGAAGGGGCAGGCCTCAGGCTCTTGGAGTGGAAACTATTTCTCCAGAATGCCGGAGTGTACTGATGGTGAGAGTAAAAGAGGAAGAACAAGAGAAAAGGTCAATGAATGAGTGAATAACAGAATGAATGGACGGATAGACGGGCGTGTGTCTCTTACATCATCAGTCGGGAAGTCGCTGTCGACCAGTCGAAGCTCTGGGATGTTGATGTTCAGAGCAGTGCATGAATGTTCTATTATAAGGCAATCCTACACAGCAAATATAGAAAAGCATCAACAGTAATGAGTGCTACATAGCAAACATATTCACACAGTGTATGAACAAAAATAACATGTGAAGAGGTTCTAATAACATGCAAGGTAACATTAATAATAGTTATAATAATACCAATAGGTGTGTTCAAGGGAAGCTAACAGTTGAGGAGATACTCTCAAATACGAAGCTTGTGCTGTTTCACTCCCCTGGTTCCTGTCTTTGTGCTAAGATAGGCTAAATACTATGTCCTGGACTCCTCTTTGTACTGGATGCACAGAGATCAGACCAATATTCATTTCCTTCAATTGTCTGTAATACAGCAAACAAGCAATTTTCTCAAAAAGGGTTCTGTGAGGGTTTCAGTGTAGAGCAGAGACTCAGGCGCAGACACAGACACAGGAAGCAAAGTTAGGTAGAATGCAAGGTTCTTTACTGGGCACCAAGCAATCAAGAACAGGAGCTAAACACAACTCCAACAGGGGAGTCACAAACCATGGGACGGAGAGGGTCAACACGAGGGATAAACACTGGAGACACAAGGAGCCCACGGGGAGGAACATGAAGCACCCCGGGGGGAGGAACAAGGAACAAATGACTATCTGACAACTGGAACAGGGCCAGCAGGGGAGTATCAGTAGGTGAGGGGTGATGAGGAGACTGCAGGCAGGTGAGTGGAGATGAGTGGGGTTGGCAGAGGGAAAAGCCAGTGGCAGGTGATTGGGCACAGGTGAAGAGAAAGGACACACGCACACACACACACACACACACACACACACACACACACACACACACACACACACACACGTGACAGGTTCCTTACCATTCACACTGTTGACCAACTGAGGTCAGAAGAAGTTAGAGATAAATTCAAAGTCATTAAAGAAAATACTGGTCATAAACTATCAAAATATAGTGTACATGTTTCCATAATGAATATAAAATGGATGGAGTATATAGGAATCACCACACATTTACCATTCTGTCCTGTGCCATTGTCAGATCCTGGAGAAGCTGGTCAATAATGCTTTCAGCCAGAGAGACACTCAATGTTTGTCTCAGTTCACTGGACAGGACGACAAGAGAGAACAAATGCACACGTGTGATTGCAGCAGAGTGAAGACTACAGTTGAAATGAATCAACCAGTTATTGTCAAAATGTAATATTGGTTGTAATGGCTGAAGGGTAATTGGACGCATCTCCATTCCTGCAGGTAGCTCCACCGAGCAGGTGAAGACAGACACACACACATGGAGCTGATGTCCTCATCGTGGGGGAACTAGTGTGAGGAACTTTTGATGACCTGATCTCAAATTCCAGCTCCGAAAACTCACAGACCTTTATGGCACGTTCCCAATAAGTCTGTGAGAGGTTAGGGTTTAGGGCAGTCCCACTGTCAAATCGTCAAGTGCATGAGGGCTGTCTCACAGACATTTGGAGCCCTTTATGCACACTTGCCATAAGTTTGCATTTCGACAGACTTTACCCACCATTCATAGCGTTGTGACGTTGAATCAGGCGGCAACCTTCGGTTCTGCCGAGTGAAGCCGATGCAGAAGCGTCTTACAACTTGCATTCTCACTACTGACCAGCAGGGGGCGAAGGAAATAAGTCTGATTGTATGGACATTTATGAGAAAATGACTTCTCACTTGATTTAGTGACGTCACTCCTCCACATTCCAAATATGGTAACTTTATCGGTTGCAAAAAAGCAAAGATGGCGACGGCTGTATTCCAAGATGGCGACAGCGAAATCAACGAAGCACCAGCAACTACTTATTGATGCTGTTTTGACAGAAACAAGTTAATTGATAATTTGACAATTCCCTCTGGTATCTCTGTAAATCAAAAGTCTGGAAAACGTCACATCTTGGCCGTGGAGAAAGTAAAAAACGTGGAACAGGCATTGTGGTAGTTTGCATGGTGGAGCGGGCACCACATGTACTACACCTGAGACCTGACCGCAGCGGATCCAATCCGGACTGCATACCCCTTTGCTGTTGATGTCAATGAAGTCCCTGACGGTACAGGGCTCAGGGTTTAGGGGGTGCATTCAAGATCTCCAGGGCCAATTCATGTTGTATTTTGAACTGCTAGCAGCCTCGTGGTAGGGTAGGGTGTGTTTGTAAGACTTTGGGTTGGCGTTAATAAAAACCCTGTTGGCAGTTAGGCTGACTCTGTCTCTGATTGCTGTGCTACCCTTCTTTCCCTGTCCTCCAACCAATCCTGTGACAGTTGGATCATTAATATACATATGAATGTTGTGGTGAAGCCTGACCGGAGTGGCTTCTGAAGTGGTAGGAGGCAGACACGAGAGACTTTATCCAGATAACAAAAAGGTGTTTTATTTACAAAAGTGCACTGCTCCACGTGTAACCAAAGATATATATATATATATATATATATATACATATATATATATATATAAACAGACGGTTACCTTAGCTTAACTAAATAAACTCAACTCCTCTTAAAGTAACATAATCACGTGCACACAGCTACACACTGATCTTCCTCTCTCCTGTCCAGTCAACGTCATCTCCTTATATAGAGCCTCCTATCAGCAGGATTTAGTTCCTACCATGAGTGGAGGTGACACCAATTATTGACTCCCACAGTTGACAGACACAAGCTATACCTTACAGCACCCCTTTAGGTAGTCAACAATTTTATATGGTTTAACATTTGCTATACACTCACAACAATGTAAAACAGATCACAACTAACCTACAAACATACCTATACATACTCTACTCCCCCCCAGACTTGGTCTGACCCAATGACATAACTGCTGACGTCATCCAGTGTATAAATAGAGGAAATAGTTGGGTGCCTCCCCCTTTAGCCTCTAGAACACATGGTGGGTATGGTATGTAACAAAGCAACTAATGAAATGCAAAACTGAATCAATAAAGATGAACTAACTTAATACGTGTCCGTGTTTTACTTTACCAATGTTTATATGAACTGTGGCTAAACAAACAGTTGAAAAGCATGCTTAGATTTATAGATCAGTGTAAAATGGGGACAAATGGTGTGTCCTCACCCACTTTGTCACAAATACGTTTCATGGCATGTACTTGAAAACATTTACAGTCCAAACAATATGGACCAATATGTCAGACACACATAGAGATGCAATGACATGCAAGAAATAGCACCAAGGCTAACTGCTGCTAGACCATCGTTTTTACATTTTAATCATTTTTATAGCTGGTTTTGAACAAACACAGATCCTTGTACACTGTAATGAAATGAAAATGTGATACAAGAATGTCAAATGTCTAAAGGTGTATTGGACGGCATTATATTATCCAGTGTTAGTGGTATTTTTGTTCTTTCTATGTAAATGAGGTGCTATGAATATAGAGAGTATAATCACTAATTATACAGGGTAAATGGGTTCATTAAACAGACTAATTACCGCAGTCTGCTGCTGATGATCGGCCCCGTGTTCTCCACCATCGTGCTCATCAGGAATGTGTGTGTCTGTCTGCTTCTCTTGGACACACACTCTGACAGATGCTCGACCACGCTGGACCGCTGGACCACCCGTGGACACGTTGCCTCCACACCCCTCATCAGGTCTTGAGCCAACTCCTGGAAAAAACACACAAACTGGAGACGTGAGCACAGCCGAGACCGAGCATCGTCAAGACGAGGCGGAGAACCAAGCTGGGACTGGGATCTAACTGGCAACCATTGAGAAATGTGTCATTCTGTTATTTTAGAGATTAGCTCAGAACTATACGTTGGATATTGAAAGTGCTGAATTCGAAATTCAGAGCATTAATATAGTCATAGATGGATCACTCAACCGGCCTACTGGGCACAGGCAAGACACTGAAAGAGACCAGAAAGAGACACGAAACAAATACAAAGAGACACGTACCAACCTGGGCCCCGTTCCTCGTACGTCTCTAACTGAGTTCGCCGGATCACTTTGAGGATGAGATCACATACTTCAGGCTTTTCGGTTCCACGAAGCAAGTTTGGCAAAATCACCATAGCAACACATCCATAAGCGTGAACCTGCTCCAGAGCAGCTCACTGAAGGAAGATGGATAAGTTCACCACTCCCCCGGGAACATGTCATCTCCCTTCATCATCCCATTGATGAAGGAGCGATATTAGTTAGATTAGTGTTTTATAGGAGAGAGTTCTTCGAGATCGGTCCGTGTACGTTTTGATCGTCTGTTTTACGTTCATTCGATGAAACGAAAATACGTAAATGTCCGTATTTTAACGGTAAAACAGACGACTAAAACGTACACGGACCGAGATCGCCAAGATACCTTATCACATCACGATGACTTCCTATACGAGCGCTATCGATTCTGAAGACAAGGAATCATTGATGAACAAGACCTTCTGGAGTCATACATGGTGAACACACAGCCGAGCATTGAGCGTCTCACAGACTGGATCAGAGCCGTGAGCTGTGAGCGAGTGGTACATTATTGTACAGTGTGGGCGATGCCGCTGCATGCCGTGCTGTTGGTAAAGTTTATTTGATGCTTAAGAAACTTCTGGATGTGTTCAATACATTACCGTGGCACATATTGTATGGACTCACCATTCTGAATCATGTTTGTGTGCTTAGGTTTGACTTGCTCCCATGTCCTCTTGATGGTTAAAGTACATGGGGGTTAAAGCTCTCATAATGATATGACAGTGTTATTAGTACACCATAGCATATCATTACTGTACTCATGATAAGAAGAGAGAGAATCACACACAAGTTCTTTTCACTGCTTCAATTGATTGAATGTCTGATTATGAATAATATACATACTGATCCGCCCATACACAGATTCACACACATATTCAAACTCCTAGTTCTATATGGTGATCTACACATACATGTATATACACATGTATAGTATGATACATAAGCGCATACAGTACATATATCCTCATAAGTATCTATTAAATCGTATCTATTAGATACTCTTTGGGCTTGTTTTATCTACTTATTCTGAAAGAGTTGAGATCATTATTTTCTCTATAAGATCTCATTGATGATGCATTCCATTAAGCCTACTGCCGCACATTTAAAGACATATAATCTGATTGATTGGGGTGATGAGGCACTTAAAATGAGCCGATACATTTCCCAACACTTACGATTTAACTTGTCTGATATTTTATATTATATATATATTTATCAGCGGTGGCGGTGTTAGATTTAGTCATGATTATGGTCTTGACTTCCTCATAAGCGTTCATGATCATCTCCTGCTCGCCAGCGGAGAACAAAGACGCTCTTTCTTTGAATTTATTTGCTATTGTACTGTTAGAAAACGAGAGTTACGAATGTAACTACGGATCTATGAATCCTGGATGACCGCCAGAGGCAGTGTTTAACACTGGATATCTTCTGTCTCGCACATGCGCAGGTCGAATATTTATATCAACAAAGTCACCTGTGACCTCGGATGACCCCCGTCGTCTATAAGTTCCGGTGTCATTCCGAGATCAGTCCTACGGAATCTTCTCGCAAGTTCACGGGATTCCGAGTGACCAAGAACTCTGGCGGTCATCCAGGATTCATAGAACCGTAGTTACATTCGTAACTCTCGTTCTATTTCATCCTTACTGACCGCCAGAGGCAGTGTTTAACACTGGATGACTTATACCAAAAGAGTCACGAGGAATTACAAGTACCTACCTCGTATAGCTCAGGCAGAGGAAGTTGGCCAAAGAACCCTCCCCAGTGGGTGAGGGGTGGCAACGTTCACTCTGTAGTGTCTGGTGAATGTGCTCGGTGATGCCCATGAGGCCGCAGCACATATATCCTCCACAGGCACACCTCTCAGGGCTGCCCATGACGTGGAGACACTCCTGGTAGAGTGGCCCCTCACTCCGGATGGTAGAGCACGGTCGCTCGCTTTGTATGCATAGGCAATAGCCTCCACTATCCAGTGGGACAGGCGCTGTTTTGAAAGGGCACAGCCCTTCTTAGGCCCACCATGACTGATAAAGAGCTGCTCCGACCGCCGTATGCAAGCGGTGGCTGTCACATAAGCTCTGAGGGCCCGCACTGGGCACAGTAGCCTTGACCTCTCCTCTCCCGATGGGGGGTCAAACTGTGCGAGCTGGATGGGCTGGTTGGTATGTGAGCGTGTCAACACCTTTGGGAGAAACGCTGCATTAGGCCACAGAGTAACACCCGAGCCATCTGAGTTCCACCTCAGACATGATTCACTCACCGACAGGGCATGCAGCTCGCCTACACAGGCATAGGGTGTCCAACACCAAATGTAGGTCCCATGTACGGGCCTTCGGGACGTTCGGGGGACGTAATCGCAGAGCCCCTCTTAGGAAGAGGGACACCAGTTTGTGGCTCCCTACTGTGTCATTGTCAATTTTAGCATGGTGCCATGAAAGAGCAGCCACGTATACCCTCAGGGTAGAGGGAGACCGGCCCTTATCTAGGAGGGACTGCAGAAACTCAAGTACAACAGGCACGGGGCACTGTACCGGGTCCTTGTTCTGAACCGCACACCAGTCAGAAAACAGCCTCCACCTGTTTTCGTACTGCAGACGGGTAGATGGTGCCCTGGCATTAAGGATAGTTTTTCTGACCGTTTCTGTGCAGCCAGTCAGCAGCTGGTCGGGCCCTCCAGGGGCCAGACCCATAGTTGGAGGCGACTGGGATCGGGATTCCAAATCTGACCTCCCAGTTGCGACAGGAGGTCCCTGCTGTCGGGGAGGCGCCAGGGTGTCCTGCAGCAGAGTCTGTGCAGTAGGGAGAACCAAATCCTGGCTGGCCATAAGGGGGCCACTAGCAAAAGTCTGTGGCCCTGTTGTCGAACTCTGAGAAGCGTTTGCAAGATCAGGGGGAACGGTGGAAAGGCATAAAGAAGCCCTGCTGGGCACGTGTGAGCCAGGGCATCCTGACCCAGAGGACTGGTCCTCTCCGTCAGGGAGAACCAGTGGGGACAGTGGGTCGACATCTCCGAGGCAAAGAGATCCACCTCTGCCCTGCCGAAGAGACCCCAAATGTTCTGTACTACCTCTGGATGAAGCCGCCACTCCCCCGGTGGAGGCTTGTGACGGGACAGGAAATCTGCGACCTGGTTCCGTTCTCCTGGTAAGTACATTGCCCGAAGGCTGGTAAAGCGAGGGGCAGCCCAAGTCAGAAGGGCATGGGATACCCGTAGCAACTCTGCGGATCTGGTGCCCCCTTGATGGTTTATGTGAAAAAACGCAGGGGTGTTGTCTGACCGGACAAGCACATGCTTTCCCCTCAAGTATGGCAGAAAATGTTTGAGCGCTAGGTGCACGGCCCGTAGCTCCAGAACATTGACATGTTTTGTGTGGTCTTGAGCAGACCACTGCCCCTGAGCAGTCCTGTTCTGCCACACTGCACCCCACCCTGAGAGGCAGGCATCTGTCGTGACCACCTCCCGGTGGAATGGGACCTGAGGCAGCTGTCAGTTTGCCCAATAGGCGGAGAAAGAGAATGTAGAGCAACCGCCTGCCCCCTCGGAAGGGAGAGAGGCTGTGGAGGATGTTGTCCACACGCTGGGGTGACGGACAGGCACTCATAGTGACTGTGTCCAGAGCCAGACCAATGAAGGTTATGCTCTGAGAAGGGCTCAGGGAGCTCTTCTCCCTGTTCACCCTGAGGCCCAAACGGGCCACGTGAGAAAGAAGGCGAGCAGTGTCCTGTGCCGCCTGAAGCCAGGATGGCGCACAGACTTTCTCGGCTAACTCCTGGTTCAGGGCTAGGGATTTTGCCGGATCGGTGATGCTGGTCATTTTGACCTGGCTGGAGGTTGGGGGCCGGCGTCGGAATTGAAGCTTGTACCCCTGGGTTAGGGTGGACACCACCCAGGGGTCCAAAGTATGAGCTGCCCAGTAGCTGATGTGCTGCTGGGAGAAAAAAATGACGGCCGGCCAGGAGACATCATCTCCTGAGCCCCCTGCCTCTTGAGGCTCTGGGGGGGCGACTGGTAGTCCCCAAGTCCGGAGGTTGTCTGGGGGGGACGTAAGTACGGTTGTATGGGTAGCGGGCCGGCCTCTCAGCGGGACGCTGAGGCCTGGGGCGGCTACTGGGGCGAGCTGGGGGCTGAAAACGGCCTCTGGGGGGGAAGTGGGAGCCCTAGGTCTGTGGGGTGCGGGCATGTCCCTGCGAAGACCAGAGAACTGCTGCCTGGTCTGGCTAGCTTCAACAGTCCGCTGAAGCGCCTGTACAGCAGCTGACCCGAACAGCTCACCAGGTTCAACTGGGATAGTACGGAGGGTCCTCCTACATGCCTCAGATAGGGGTGACTGCGCCAGCCAAACCTGGCGGCGAGTCTGGACCAGGGTGGACATCAGCCGTCCAAGTTCTCTAGACATTAGCGCAAAAGCCTGCAGTGAGGCATCACTGAGGCTGGTGGTGGAAGCGTCGGAAGTAGCCTGCTGCAGAGAGGCTGAGAGGGCAAGCATGAGGTGGGAGAGGGAGTTGCCAATACGACCCATGCGCGCTGCTGTGTTATAAGCCCTGGATAACATGTCATCCGTGACCCGACATTGGGGTCGAGGGCACCTGGCATTGGGCCTCAGGGTCTCCTCAGGGGAAACTATGAGGGACGCAATAGTCGGCTCAACGGCCGGCATACGGGCGAGGCCAAACTTTGCCGCGTCCTGCATGGTCGCCAGGGTTCGTCCGTCCGATGTAAGACGGGACAGAGTCCCGGTGTCTCTCCAGCATGCATGCAGCTCCCTCAGATATTCGTCGGAGGGAGGAACAGCAAAGGTGGTGGGGGCGGAAACGCGCCTGAAGAAGGCACTCGCAGGAGGGGGTTCCGGCTGCTGTGTATCTAACTGCAAGCGTGCCAGCGCCATGCGCATGACAAACCCCATGGAGCTATCGACTGCCCCTTCCGAAGAGCCGTGAGCTGAGGGACGGGAGCCAGTCCCAGAAACCTGGGAGGTCCGCCCTTCACTGTACTCAGTAAAGAGATTGGCTGACGCTGCCAGTGAAAGAACGTCCTCTTCTGAGCCAAGCTCAGCCACGGGTGGATCTGGTGCTTCAACACCCCCTGCACTAGGGTGGAGGGTCAGGAGAAGCGACTTCATTTGAGCTAGCTCAGCGGTCAGCAGATCCACTCTAGAAGACAGCCCGCTGGACTTAGCCCTCTTGGGGGGAGCCCCTGCGGCTTCTGCGGCCCTGCGCTTGGTAGGTTGGGCTGGATTCACCTGCCCTGACAGGGGGAGGTCGACCACACCCATCAGGTGTTCGGCCTCGGTGAGCCTAGCAGCCCTTACTGCTCGAGGCATGATGCCACAGTTCATGCATGGGTTCTCCAAGAGGCCTTCCCTCAGATGCTCGAGGCCAAGGCAAGCGGGGCAGAGGTCATGGCCATCCTCAGGCTGAAGAGGAGCCATACAGGTCCTACAGCCAGGAAAGTCAAACATGGCCGATTCTCTAGGTCAGTCTGAGCGGGACGCTCTGCTGAACGTTATGAGAACAGGCAGGGAACAGTCAGTGAGAGGGGAGCGAGAACACTCTCTTCACTAGGATAGTTGCTGCAGATATTGGTGTCCCACCAGTTAGCGTGAGCGAGAGCACTCTGCCACTGTGGAAACAGGCCAAAACAGTCTTTACAGTGAGAGGGGAGCGAGGACACTCTCTTCACTAAGATAATTGCTGCAGATGTTGGTGTCTCACCAGTTAGCCTGAGCGAGGGCACTCTGCTAACTGCGATAGCCGTAATGTTTACAAAAAATCCGATGGACACAATCCGATTGTCAGTTTAGTCTAGTTAGCCGGAGCGAGGACGCTCTGCTAACCGTGATAGCCGTAATGTTTACAGAAATACAATGGACACAATCCGAGTATTAGCGTAGTCTAGTTCGTCAGAGCGGGGACGCTCTGTTAACCGATAGCCGTGTAAGGAGTCAACGAGCACAATGTCAATGTCAATGTCGATCTAGTCTAGCTAGCATCACACCAAGTTAGCTTGAGCGGAAACACTCCGCTAACTGTGAAGGGCGGCCTGACAGCGTAACTCTACGCTCACGTTAGCTAGAGCGGAAGCGCTCTGTAAACCGTGACAAAAACGAACAATGGTTATAGACAAACAATGTTAGTCGATCTCACCGATTGCTGTCTTCGCGATTTTGGTGGCCCCTGTCAGATTGAGTCCGGGGCTCGATCGGCACGGCGAAACACGCCGTTCCCTCCTAAGAGGGACAGCTTGTCGCAGCCTTTGGAGGGCGAAGATCCGCAACTCCGACCGGTGGTCACAAGGCTACCTGCGACAAACTCTAATATGTCTGATCGTAGACAAAGTATTATTTTTTTTTTTTTTGTTTAAGTTTCTACTACCATGGTAGGTAACCTGCGTAGCGAGAAGATGAAAAAGGACTGATCTCGGAATGACACCGGAACTTATAGACGACGGGGGTCATCCGAGGTCACAGGTGACTTTGTTGATATAAATATTCGACCTGCGCATGCGCGAGACAGAAGATATCCAGTGTTAAACACTGCCTCTGGCGGTCAGTAAGGATGAAATAGAATCATGGTTTCGGTGATCGACACCTTCCCCCTTTTGACGTAAAACGGGCACGCCCACTTATCCTGATGACTGAGGTCTGGTTCAACTTAACGAGACTGTTTGAGCGCTGATCAGCCTTTGAGGAACCGAGATAGCCTGACTTCAATCATCGCGGTCATTTAAGCTGCTAATATGACATTTGATCGACTTAGTTGAGCGACGTACGAGGAATAGGGCCCTGGTAGACACTCAAAGAGACCAGAAAGAAACACAAAATGACTTCAAAGAGACATAAAACAACTACAAAGTTGGTGTGTCTTGCTGAGGTGGTGGGGCCTTTGGCATGTCTTTGCCATTTGTTTGCACTGTTAGCGCTACTAGCACGGTTAGCTTATAGCCGCAGGCTCAGCCGTTGCCATGTTGAGGGTCATGTGGAGGTGAATTTTCAAACTAAGCACCTTTAAGGTTTAACTGGAAAATGAAATAACCATTGCTGTTGTGAAATAGAGGAAAGACTAAATCAGAACAATACTATTTTTAACCATATCTCATAAATTGATAGATAACTGAAGACATGCATAACCCTTTATTTCAAACTACCAACTTTCTTCAGGGAAATGTTAATGATGTTCAATTGTAATTATTCTGCATTCATCATGAACCGTTACGTTTCAGAAGCCCACCTTTAAATTGAATTAGATTAAGTGAACAAGGGAAACCTTTGTGAACAGCATGCTGCCCTGTCATCTGTGTGACAAGGTGTATTAAACGTGTACCTGTATGCTTCTGTTGAACTCATTAGTCAGTGCAGTAGCAGTGTCAGTGAGGATGCAGTTCACCAAGTCTCCATCAGAGGCACACTTCCTGCCTGCCTCATACAGAGAGGGAAGCAGCTGCACAGGCAGAGCCAACAAAACATTAGTATAAAGCATCATTTACATATATACCTCATTTACAAATTTACTAAATACTTTAATTGAACAGAATCTTCCAGAGCCTTGTGATTATTTTGGCCCAAAATGACATAATTCACAATTCATTCAGTAGCCTGTACCTTGAAGGAGTCCCTGGCGTTGTGCAGCACCTCGTGGGCTGTCAGGATGTCAGACTGGTCCTCCTGAATGTTGCAGTGCTTTAGACGTTGGAGGCTGTCCTCTAACTGCTGACACAGACCATGGACCTGCTCAAAGACAACCGAGACAGACACAGCTGAAGATACAGACCAGGGCCAACCTCCAAGTCTGAAAAGTGAGACCAATGTTCCTAAGTGTGTTAAAGCTGCATTCTCTCTAGTGTCCACCAGGGGGCGACTCCTCTGGTCCTATAGAAGTCTATGAGAAAATGACTCTACTTCTCTCTTGATTTATTACCTCAGTAAACATTGTAAACATGAGTTTATGGTCTCAATCTCTAGTTTCAAGTCTTCTTCAATACAGCATGATGTTCATTTAGTACATTATGGTCCATTTAGAGTCAAACAGACCATAAAGCAGGGTATGCTTTAGGGCGGGGCTACACAGTGATTGACAGGTCTCTACCACTGCGTTTTCTGGTCTGGGAGTTGTCCAGAGAGCTCCACCTTTGATATGATGGGATTCAATTCAATTGATTGTGAAATGAATCAATACTACACCGTGCCGAGGTGGATTATATTAGAGTTTATGTTCCACTAGTGTTGTTAACTTAATAATGTATTGTTATGCTTCTTACCTTCTCAGATTGGCGAGCTGTAAACACTTGCTGAAGTTCCACTCTTTCAGACTGTCTCTGGTTGTTTCTGTCTAAACACTGCTGAATCTGCACACACACACACACACACACACACACACACACACACACACACACACACACACACACACACACACACAGAAGTTATACATCGAAAAATAGTTACTTGTAAACTCATAATATATGTTTGGGATTTACAGTACATCATCCACTTTTTATAATCCAGATGAGATCATGAGAAAGTGTTATTAACACCTTGAACAATGAAATAATGTTTGCTTCCCCCCCCCCACACCCACCCACCCACCCACACACACACACACACACACACACACACACACACACACACACACACACACACACACACACACACACACACACACACACACACACACACACACACACACACACACACACACACACACACACACGCACACACGCACACACGCACACACGCACACACACACGCACACACACACGCACACACACACACACACACACACACACACACACACACACACACACACACACACACACTGACCTTGTGCAGGGCCTCCTTCGTTCTGTCAGGGTTGCTGCGGTAGCTCTGTGTGATGTCAGACAGGCCAGACACCTGCTGCAGAGTGAAGTTCCTGCACAACATAGAGCGCTACTATCAAAATGAATCTCCTGCATCCATCATAGTGCTTTATACTCAGCACATCACTTTTTACCACGTTAACAAGAGTTTATTTAGTTTTGAATGAAGTGATGTAAGATATTTACTATTTGATGTATTCATTTGTTGTGTGTAGAGTTTGAACAGAGGGCCCTCATTTAAGAGATTGAGTTTTAGCAATTTCAACAAACGGAAACCAGCAAACTCATCTACATGATATTAATCTGAACAGCATGGTAGTAACAACTGTGTTACTACCATGTTACTACCATTAACATTGTGCTGAATGATAAATGATTATTATAATAATACTTATGACTTATAGTTATCATATACCTTTGGCTAATATGTGTGTGTGTGTGTGTGTGTGTGTGTGTGTGTGTGTGTGTGTGTGTGTGTGTGTGTGTGTGTATGACCTCTCCAAGGCATCAGCCACATCCTGGAAACCCCTGGCAGTTACATTGTTCCTGTCCCATGTTAGAGTCCTTGAAAGAGAAAGAGGGGTGTGATTAAAGAAGGCCGAGGCTGATCACCAGAGTCTGATGGAGCGTAACATCAAGTACTGAATGTTCATTTCAAACGATGGAATGGTGACATCTAGTGGCCACCAGTGGACTCACAGCCTAAAGTTCACTTTTAGAGGAGATGAATATTGGTATTTGTAATGAACAATACTTCCTATTAAAGGTAGTCACAGTGGAAACGTCAAACTGATCCCTAGAGCGGATGATTGTTGTAACAGATTTTATTGTTCTTTATTTCTCATGCAGATTTCCATCTACTACACATTTGTATATTTATTACATGAATACAAAGAAGTGAAACGGACAGCTTCGCTTCTAGCCATGACTGTTTCTGCTTATGTATAAAACAACTGGCCCCATTCCAATGCAACAGAAATGCCCAGAGTTGCTGAATGCGATCATGGACTTTGTGAAAATACATGGTTATGCAGCCCATGCACGCAGACGAGAGGGCACAGGTACAAGTTGTGGTGTGCGCTTGGAAGATATACGCAAACACGTTCAGGAAAGATTGCCCGAATTGCAAAACATTTCAAAAAGCAAACTGTACAACTTGCTAAAGCCTGCAAGACAAAACACCCAAGAAGCAGCAAATCACAAAGAACTGTGATGTCAGCAAAGAATGCACACAGTCACTTTGCAACCGTAGCCAATGTTCGTCAAATGAGTACCACTTATCCAGATGAGTGTATAATCTTCTCAAATGACAGCAAAGCGAAGGTCCATATTGGAGGCCAAGCAGTTTCCAGGTACCATCAAGTTAGGACATTCTTCCCTTCAAATGACATGCCTCATTATAATGACCATGACTTTCCCTCTTATCTCATACAACCAGATGTGTATCTGTTGCTGAGCAGTGACTCAACATCAATGTCCACAGACAAGCTGGGCAGAGAGGTCGTTACCACACGACGGTCCGCTGGCTTTTCAACAGATGTGTCAAACATTTCAACTGAAATGTTTCCATGTGTTTTCATGCAAGAACCAAGATGATTACTATACGCTTTGTATCGTGATATTTTAAGTTTTAACTTGACTTATTTACTGATTTACACATAACATCGTACATCTGCACTATATTAAGGTTTAAACATTTTGAATTAATCTAAAGTAAAGAGCAGTAGGTACAGAAATAGTAAATGAAATGTTTATTATGTGGCTGTGACTCTTTATGTTGTTATATGGCCCACAATCAAAAACCTTTAGCCACCACTGCTACAAGCAGGTTCCACTGTAATATGTCAATCACAAAGTATTATCAAACACCTTGGCTAGTGTGTGTGTGTGTGTGTGTGTGTGTGTGTGTGTGTGTGTGTGTGTGTGTGTGTGTGTGTGGACCTCAGTCTGGTGTTAGTCATCAGGGCTTTGGCCAGCACTTTGGCTCCAGTGTCTCCGATGTTGTTTCCACTGATGTCCACTTGAGTCAGAGCAGCGCGGCCGCCCAGAGCGCCCAGCAGGATGTGAATCCCTGTCTTCAGCTTGGAGTCACACACCGATAGAGACTGCAAGGGCTGCACACAAACACTAATATATAAGAAACTGTGGCATTCTAAGAAGAAATACCATTAAGAAAATGAACGGAAATAAGTGGTTGCTGTTTTGCTGATCATCAAATAGAAAATGAAAGGACGTGTCACTCACACACTCTTCATCCTGAATGAGCTGAGCTATACGATGAAGAACATCGCTGAGAGCTCTGGTAGAAAGAACAGAAGGGTACAAGCATTAGTTCTAAAGAGGACTGGAGCTTTGGTTTAAGAAGTGGACACAGTCTCTGGGCCAGATGTGTAAAGGATGTGTACGCATAAAAAACATGTCGACACCATTCCCCACATGAACTGGTATTTCTAAGAGAAGGGTGTGTGGTGAGACTGTGCACACCTCACACTGACTTCAGACCAGTGGACACTCAGTTTTCTTGACATGGCTGTGGCTGATATATATATATATATAAGGAGGAGATTAAATTAGAGGTGAGAGATGTAACGTTATAAAACACTGTTAGGGTGGTTTAAAAATGTACCTGATTGACTGAGACAGAACCTTGCTGATATAAAACCAACACTTCTTCTTTGCTGTTCTTTTCACCGACAGGTATAACGAGGGGGCTTGATTTATATTAAACTTGCAAAGAAGACATAATCTAATCGGTCCTTCCAAAAATAACACAAAAATATATATATAACGTCTTCTCATTACAGTAATAAAATCAGACATTGTCACCAGTTAATCAAAATAAAAAGATATGCAGAGAAGCTCACGGAAGTGCGTTAAAAACACATGCATACACACAAGTTCTCATAGTTATAATATCATTTAATCTATAGATATCGTTTACCTTTCCCAATACAAATGTTTACTGATTAAAGCTTCAATGCATCATAATGTAACTCTTGCAACCTTCGTTAACGTTAGCCGTTAGCTCCGTTATATAGCCCATCGGCTGCTAACAGCTAACGTTTACTAGCTTATAGCTTATAAACGTTTACTTTTGCAGAAACATACAATGCGTACTGCTACCACTCAAGTTGCTTTTGGTCCAACAACCTCCAAAAAAAATGTTTGGGCAACCCGCTTGTACCTTGAGAGACACAACTCAGGGTAAAAAAATCCCACAAACACTGGACTCTGTCCACATCTACAACAAATATTTAAACCTGTTCTAAAAGTCCTGCTGCCCCACCGGGTACTGGATCTCTCTCCAAGAGCTCAGGAACATTGAATCATACAAATGATGATAATGGCGCATTCTTTCTGACAGTCTAACAAGCACTTTGTTTGTTGATTTTTTTGCTTTTATGCATTTTATGCTTGTCCTTTTTATGAGCTTCTCATATCTGGACTAGATATTAAAAGGAGACTGTTCAGATTTCAGTGAGGTGGAACAAAAGATTAGAGAGCTCGGTCTGCAGAAATAAAGAGTTATTACTTCATTAGGTTCACTATTTACAGTCGCTAAATGACTTAAAGTTTTAAACGTATGGCCACTATGACTTCAGTTGTCTCTAGCCATCTCAGTACAAAGGTTTATGTTCAGTATATCCATGTGATGAGCTGATGTCAGAAGAAGACATAGAGTGAAAGGTTTGTATTATGTTCCCCAGACCTGGACTTCATGGCAAAGTTTCTTCCCAGTGCGAGGTGTCGAAGAGAGTGACATCGGCCGACAGACAGGACCAGAGTTACCATGTCATTCTCAAAACCTGTGGGCCGACAGAGGGAGAGAGGGAGCAACATAGAGAAACATGTCAACATTAAGGAGAAAGATGGAGACAGGAAGTGACAGTGGGTGGAGGTCAGCTGCTTAGCAGCAATAGTAATGACATATAACAGTAACACTTTGCTTATGGGTCAAATAGATCTGTGGAAGATGCTGCATCAGTGGCTCTGCATACTGTGTTCAAACATCTTGAAGGTAAAAACATGTATGTCACAAACATAGACTGTATATAACAAGTGGACACGGTCAACGTGATGTCACACACAGTTTTGTAGACTGACGTATTGAAGCCTTGAGTTCGGCATTTTGGCCGTCGCCGTTTTTGTTGTTTGGAACCAAAAGGGAAACAAGAGGGTGGAGCTAAGTACAACTGAATGATGACAGGTGACTAAAATGCTACAATCAACTTTCATGAAGTGAAAACACCCTAAAGGGTTAAAGTTCTAAGACAAAAACACAGACAACGCCGTAATAGAGACCTGTCAATCACTGTGTAGCCCCGCCCTAAAGCATACCCTGCTTTATGGTCTGTTTGACTCTAAATGGACCATAATGTACTAAATGAACATCATGCTGTATTGAAGAAGACTTGAAACTAGAGATTGAGACCATAAACTCATGTTTACAATGTTTACTGAGGTAATAAATCAAGAGAGAAGTAGAGTCATTTTTCAGAGGCATTAGCATATTCTACGTTCTTTTATCTAATTTCTGACGTTATTGGTACATTCCTATTGTAATTCATGACCAATTCTTCATGTAACGTAATTGTTTTAGAGTCTTTTTAACTGTTTACATGCTAATTGGCTACAACAGGTGGTAATACATTAGTCAACAAAATATCAGCTAAACATTCCCCCTCTAACACCCACATCAGGTTTAACAGTTTAATGGAGGATTGTGATATCGCCATTGTACTGTAGCACACTCATTGCACCATCTTACACTGTGAAACTTGTGTCCTTGTCTTGTTCCATGTAAGCATGTCCTGGAATGAGAGTGATTGTGTGAATCTCTCCTCCTCTTTGAGTGTGTGTGCTTTTGCATACCATTGTCAGAGAGATCCAGACTTCTGATAGCTGTGGCTTCAGAGATGTGCTCCTGTATCACCTGGGCCCCTGCAGAGCGCAGCTACACATACACAGATATATGCACACACACAATAGTTAGTTTACTGTAGCTTCTGTATCATCATAAATGTGTGTGAGTGTGTACTGTACCTCACAGCTACTGAGGTCCAACTCTAGCCCAAACAGACGAGTGTTGGTTGCCAGACCCTGTAGTAATAACCTAGTTGTAGAATAAAACATATACCCATGAGATACACAAGTGTATACACGGTATAGCAGAGCTGCTTTGACCACTGAAACACAGTTGGAATGTGTACAGTGTGTTGTGTGTGTGGAGCGATAACAGTTCTCAGAATAAAATGATTTCAATCGTCATTCACTGGTGTGTGTGTCGTAGTATTTCCCCTCCTCTGCTCTAGTAACTGGTACGGTGGCAGCAAAGCCAGCTGTGAACCTGAACTGCTTGGAAACATCCCATAAGAAGCCCATGAGTGACATCACATATGCTCAACAAGTCCACGTCTATGGTTGCCATTAAAATAATAGAATAGCATTACTGTATGTGTTGGCACCTTCACATACATTATCATGAACACCTAGCCACGATGCCAGTGTTCTTTAAACGTTTCCGTAGTTGTAAGAAATTGAAGGTCTCTTTTTGATATAAAACACAATGCCAGCTAACGTTAGCTACAACCACTAGATGCTATGCTAGTTTTCTGCAGTCTGACGTCATTAAGCGTCAGTTAGCTAGGCGCTAGCTGCCTAGGTAGCTAAGTTAGAGAAAGTGAAAGGTATACGTGTATTGACCAATATATTTCCAGAGAGAAGTTAATACTTTTTGAGTAGCGGGGGTAATCATCAATACAGAAAATGTGAAGCCGCAACACAACCGAGGTGTTACAACTTACAAACAGTGAGTGGAAATACAGAAGATGAGAGTGGAAACAACCCACTGAGCCCCAAAAGCTGCCAGTGGGTTTGAAAATCTTTTGAATGATTTATGGCATTAAAACTGTCTTATACTACACAAAAGACATGTTTGAGTTCCCCCCACTTCTAGTCATGTTTGTGCCATTTCTATTGAGGTGCAGGACTTGCAAGTGAAGTTATTAGTGAAAGAGCACAAAGGGCAAACTCTAATAACCGTTGTTCAACAATACAGCCGGATCTGTCCGGTAGAACTGACGTGGGAAGAGGTTAGAAACAATCCTCAGACAACATCCAGTCAGGAACCTTGTGGTTAATGCTTCTTTTTTGTATATAGTAGCGATACTCTCGCATTTTATTGGTGATCTAGCAATAAAGTAAAACCAGATGTGATGTGTGTGCAATCGACTTGAAACCTCATCATACAGCAAGACAGGAAGAACTTTCAGGTTCCCCTCATCACATTACTGCATGTGTTGGGAGTAAACACACCTGAGGGCTTGTGGAGGAAGTTTGGTTGCAGACAGGCCCACATGTTTGAGCTCACAGCTCTGACTGAAGAACTCTCCAATGCTCCTGGTCATCTTCTGCACCTTTCTACACACAGTCACACATACAGTGTCTGCTGTTAAAAAAATACAAAATAACATATTGCATACAATACAGTACATGCACAGACTGTCGCCAGTCCACATGCATGCACACACAGTACCTACAGTACATGCACAGACTGTCACCAGTCCACATGCACGCACACACAGTACCTACAGTACATGCACAGACTGCCACCAGTCCACATGCACGCACACACAGTACCTACAGTACATGCACAGACTGCCACCAGTCCACATGCACGCACACACAGTACCTACAGTACATGCACAGACTGCCACCAGCCAACAAATACATTCCACACTGCCCATCGTACAACACACCTGTAGTGTATATCAATTCTATCAACCACACTATAAAATGTAGTTGGATGAGATTATAGCTGCTGTTTCCACCACCTGATTCATTTACATTTCAGGTCACTTCAAATGGAACAGAGACATCCATAATGAGATACTTTCCTGCTGTAACAAGTCAAAATGTCTGCTGAGAATAATATCTTTGCTGTGTTCTAAATCATGTTTCGCCTTCTTGTCGTGTTGTCTGAGTGTCTAGTCAGAATTATTATGCCCTATATGATGAATTACCCACCAGTGCATTGTTAAAACTAGTGGACATGGTCATTGTGCAGAAATAGAGTAGAGTAGGGACAGAACTACAGAACTACTGACTCACTACAGTCCTCATGTCCTCATATAACAGTCTGTTTGATATCTTATAGCGATCTGAGCGCCTGCTTAGTTTTAGGTTAAAATAACTACTGAAGTGTAGACAAGTTAACGACAGTTATGTGACAAATAAGTCAATGTCTGGGTTAAAAGAAAACTACATAAGCGCTGTTACCTATGTACGAAATAATAACTACAGAAGTGTCATGACTTACAGAGTAACTGAACACTTGAACATGTTTTTTTAAGCTATAAACTAAAATGTATGACTGTACTCTGATGGAACACATCAATGCTGGTGTTATAAGTATTTCATACAAAATTTATAAAAATCTGCATTTTATGGTTGAAAATGGCTAAAAAAAAACATCTATTGTTTTAAATCATCGCAAAAACAATTCTGAGATAGAGTCGACCGTTTTGGGCCAATCTACGCCATAAAATAAAAGAATGCTAACGCCCTTGAATCAGACCCCCTCCCTGACTATCTCTGGAACGACTGTGTAGCATTACAATCACAGCTAACGTTAGCGCACTACTCCCGCCATATAATCATGCTAACGTTACGCTGGTTACAGCTCTGGGTCCCTGCTCCAGAGCTGGTGCCAGCTTTCCTCCCGGTAGTAGTCTCCCAGTGGAGGGAGATGAGGTGGAGGGGAGTGAGGTGGAGGGGATGGCGGTGGAGGGGATGGCGGTGGAGGGGAGGAGTGAGGTGGAGGGGAGTGAGGTGGAGGGGAGTGAGGTGGAGGGGAGTGAGGTGGAGGGGATGGCGGTGGAGGGGATGGCGGTGGAGGGGAGTGAGGTGGAGGGGAGGAGTGAGGTGGAGGGGAGTGAGGTGGAGGGGATGGCGGTGGAGGGGAGTGAGGTGGAGGGGAGGAGTGAGGTGGAGGGGAGGAGTGAGGTGGAGGGGAGTGAGGTGGAGGGGATGGCGGTGGAGGGGAGTGAGGTGGAGGGGATGGCGGTGGAGGGGAGTGAGGTGGAGGGGATGGCGGTGGAGGGGATGGCGGTGGAGGGGAGTGAGGTGGAGGGGATGGCGGTGGAGGGGAGTGAGGTGGAGGGGATGGCGGTGGAGGGGAGTGAGGTGGAGGGGATGGCGGTGGAGGGGAGTGAGGTGGAGGGGATGGCGGTGGAGGGGAGTGAGGTGGAGGGGATGGCGGTGGAGGGGATGGCGGTGGAGTGGAGTGAGGTGGAGGGGATGGCGGTGGAGGGGAGTGAGGTAGAGGGGATGGCGGTGGAGGGGAGTGAGGTGGAGGGGATGGCGGTGGAGTGGAGTGAGGTGGAGGGGATGGCGGTGGAGGGGAGTGAGGTGGAGGGGATGGCGGTGGAATGGAGTGAGGTGGAGGGGATGGCGGTGGAGGGGAGTGAGGTGGAGGGGATGGCGGTGGAGGGGAGTGAGGTGGAGGGGATGGCGGTGGAGGGGAGTGAGGTGGAGGGGAGTGAGGTGGAGGGGATGGCGGTGGAGGGGATGGCGGTGGAGGGGAGTGAGGTGGAGGGGAGGAGTGAGGTGGAGGGGAGTGAGGTGGAGGGGATGGCGGTGGAGGGGAGTGAGGTGGAGGGGAGGAGTGAGGTGGAGGGGAGTGAGGTGGAGGGGATGGCGGTGGAGGGGATGGCGGTGGAGGGGAGTGAGGTGGAGGGGAGGAGTGAGGTGGAGGGGAGTGAGGTGGAGGGGATGGCGGTGGAGGGGAGTGAGGTGGAGGGGATGGCGGTGGAGTGGAGTGAGGTGGAGGGGATGGCGGTGGAGGGGAGTGAGGTGGAGGGGATGGCGCTGGAATGGAGTGAGGTGGAGGGGATGGCGGTGGAGGGGAGTGAGGTGGAGGGGAGTGAGGTGGAGGGGATGGCGGTGGAGGGGATGGCGGTGGAGGGGAGTGAGGTGGAGGGGAGGAGTGAGGTGGAGGGGAGTGAGGTGGAGGGGAGTGAGGTGGAGGGGATGGCGGTGGAGGGGAGTGAGGTGGAGGGGAGGAGTGAGGTGGAGGGGAGTGAGGTGGAGGGGATGGCGGTGGAGGGGATGGCGGTGGAGGGGAGTGAGGTGGAGGGGAGGAGTGAGGTGGAGGGGAGTGAGGTGGAGGGGATGGCGGTGGAGGGGAGTGAGGTGGAGGGGAGGAGTGAGGTGGAGGGGAGTGAGGTGGAGGGGATGGCGGTGGAGGGGATGGCGGTGGAGGGGAGTGAGGTGGAGGGGAGGAGTGAGGTGGAGGGGAGTGAGGTGGAGGGGATGGCGGTGGAGGGGATGGCGGTGGAGTGGAGTGAGGTGGAGGGGATGGCGGTGGAGGGGAGTGAGGTGGAGGGGATGGCGGTGGAGGGGAGTGAGGTGGAGGGGATGGCGGTGGAGGGGAGTGAGGTGGAGGGGATGGCGGTGGAGGGGAGTGAGGTGGAGGGGATGGCGGTGGAGGGGAGTGAGGTGGAGGGGATGGCGGTGGAGGGGAGTGAGGTGGAGGGGATGGCGGTGGAGGGGAGTGAGGTGGAGGGGAGTGAGGTGGAGGGGAGTGAGGTGGAGGGGATGGCGGTGGAGGGGATGGCGGTGGAGGGGAGTGAGGTGGAGGGGAGGAGTGAGGTGGAGGGGAGTGAGGTGGAGGGGATGGCGGTGGAGGGGAGTGAGGTGGAGGGGAGGAGTGAGGTGGAGGGGAGTGAGGTGGAGGGGATGGCGGTGGAGGGGATGGCGGTGGAGGGGAGTGAGGTGGAGGGGAGGAGTGAGGTGGAGGGGAGTGAGGTGGAGGGGATGGCGGTGGAGGGGAGTGAGGTGGAGGGGATGGCGGTGGAGTGGAGTGAGGTGGAGGGGATGGCGGTGGAGGGGAGTGAGGTGGAGGGGATGGCGCTGGAATGGAGTGAGGTGGAGGGGATGGCGGTGGAGGGGAGTGAGGTGGAGGGGAGTGAGGTGGAGGGGATGGCGGTGGAGGGGATGGCGGTGGAGGGGAGTGAGGTGGAGGGGAGGAGTGAGGTGGAGGGGAGTGAGGTGGAGGGGAGTGAGGTGGAGGGGATGGCGGTGGAGGGGAGTGAGGTGGAGGGGAGGAGTGAGGTGGAGGGGAGTGAGGTGGAGGGGATGGCGGTGGAGGGGATGGCGGTGGAGGGGAGTGAGGTGGAGGGGAGGAGTGAGGTGGAGGGGAGTGAGGTGGAGGGGATGGCGGTGGAGGGGAGTGAGGTGGAGGGGAGGAGTGAGGTGGAGGGGAGTGAGGTGGAGGGGATGGCGGTGGAGGGGATGGCGGTGGAGGGGAGTGAGGTGGAGGGGAGGAGTGAGGTGGAGGGGAGTGAGGTGGAGGGGATGGCGGTGGAGGGGATGGCGGTGGAGTGGAGTGAGGTGGAGGGGATGGCGGTGGAGGGGAGTGAGGTGGAGGGGATGGCGGTGGAGGGGAGTGAGGTGGAGGGGATGGCGGTGGAGGGGAGTGAGGTGGAGGGGATGGCGGTGGAGGGGAGTGAGGTGGAGGGGATGGCGGTGGAGGGGAGTGAGGTGGAGGGGATGGCGGTGGAGGGGAGTGAGGTGGAGGGGATGGCGGTGGAGGGGATGGCGGTGGAGTGGAGTGAGGTGGAGGGGATGGCGGTGGAGGGGAGTGAGGTGGAGGGGATGGCGGTGGAGGGGAGTGAGGTGGAGGGGATGGCGGTGGAGGGGAGTGAGGTGGAGGGGATGGCGGTGGAGTGGAGTGAGGTGGAGGGGATGGCGGTGGAGGGGAGTGAGGTGGAGTGGAGTGAGGTGGAGGGGATGGCGGTGGAGGGGAGTGAGGTGGAGGGGATGGTGGTGGAGGGGAGTGAGGTGGAGGGGATGGCGGTGGAGTGGAGTGAGGTGGAGGGGATGGCGGTGGAGGGGAGTGAGGTGGAGGGGATGGCGGTGGAATGGAGTGAGGTGGAGGGGATGGCGGTGGAGGGGAGTGAGGTGGAGGGGATGGCGGTGGAGGGGAGTGAGGTGGAGGGGAGTGAGGTGGAGGGGATGGCGGTGGAGGGGATGGCGGTGGAGGGGAGTGAGGTGGAGGGGAGGAGTGAGGTGGAGGGGAGTGAGGTGGAGGGGATGGCGGTGGAGGGGAGTGAGGTGGAGGGGAGGAGTGAGGTGGAGGGGAGTGAGGTGGAGGGGATGGCGGTGGAGGGGATGGCGGTGGAGGGGAGTGAGGTGGAGGGGAGGAGTGAGGTGGAGGGGAGTGAGGTGGAGGGGATGGCGGTGGAGGGGAGTGAGGTGGAGGGGATGGCGGTGGAGTGGAGTGAGGTGGAGGGGATGGCGGTGGAGGGGAGTGAGGTGGAGGGGATGGCGCTGGAATGGAGTGAGGTGGAGGGGATGGCGGTGGAGGGGAGTGAGGTGGAGGGGATGGCGGTGGAGGGGAGTGAGGTGGAGGGGATGGCGGTGGAGGGGAGTGAGGTGGAGGGGAGTGAGGTGGAGGGGAGTGAGGTGGAGGGGATGGCGGTGGAGGGGATGGCGGTGGAGGGGAGTGAGGTGGAGGGGAGGAGTGAGGTGGAGGGGAGTGAGGTGGAGGGGATGGCGGTGGAGGGGATGGCGGTGGAGGGGAGTGAGGTGGAGGGGAGGAGTGAGGTGGAGGGGAGTGAGGTGGAGGGGATGGCGGTGGAGGGGAGTGAGGTGGAGGGGAGGAGTGAGGTGGAGGGGAGTGAGGTGGAGGGGATGGCGGTGGAGGGGATGGCGGTGGAGGGGAGTGAGGTGGAGGGGAGGAGTGAGGTGGAGGGGAGTGAGGTGGAGGGGATGGCGGTGGAGGGGATGGCGGTGGAGTGGAGTGAGGTGGAGGGGATGGCGGTGGAGGGGAGTGAGGTGGAGGGGATGGCGGTGGAGGGGAGTGAGGTGGAGGGGATGGCGGTGGAGGGGAGTGAGGTGGAGGGGATGGCGGTGGAGGGGAGTGAGGTGGAGGGGATGGCGGTGGAGGGGAGTGAGGTGGAGGGGATGGCGGTGGAGGGGATGGCGGTGGAGTGGAATGAGGTGGAGGGGATGGCGGTGGAGGGGAGTGAGGTGGAGGGGATGGCGGTGGAGGGGAGTGAGGTGGAGGGGATGGCGGTGGAGGGGAGTGAGGTGGAGGGGATGGCGGTGGAGTGGAGTGAGGTGGAGGGGATGGCGGTGGAGGGGAGTGAGGTGGAGTGGAGTGAGGTGGAGGGGATGGCGGTGGAGGGGAGTGAGGTGGAGGGGATGGCGGTGGAGGGGAGTGAGGTGGAGGGGATGGCGTTGGAGGGGAGTGAGGTGGAGAGGAGTGAGGTGGAGGGGAGTGAGGTGGAGGGGATGGCGTTGGAGGGGAGTGAGGTGGAGAGGAGTGAGGTGGAGGGATGGCGGGTGTAATTTGTGTCTGATCCATGGCACTATGAATAGTAAATCCATCAATTTCAGCGCCCAATGCCATATTGCTATTTTCCGAGCTACTGTAGCTGTCATATTTGTCGACGCTGCGTCCAGCCTTTAGTCACACAGAAGTGGGCTTCCTTTCATCCCTCAGCCCCTTGCCCACTTTTTTGCATTTTTCAAAATACTGCATTGGTTGGACTTAGACCCTGAGACCTGGGGGTGAAGTTACGCTTTCAGTACAGAAGTTCCGTAACAAATAAGTCAACTTTTGGGTTAGAATAACTAAGACACTAAGTAGTGTTACTTCAGAACGTGAGTAACAGATCCAATCTACTGGTTTGGGGGTTAATGTTCTGTAAAACAAAATCAGAAATAAGGAAATGACAGTAAAAACTTAAATGACCTAAGTATTGTTCTGATCCATGATAGTAGATGTGCAGTGGTAACGACTCTATTACTACAATAATACTGACTTCTCTA
>JAVDOI010000056.1:582500-620000 GCA_032191485.1 Leptoclinus maculatus | reverse complement strand
TAGAAACAGGAGTAGAAAGAGTTCGGTGAGCTTTCTGTTCTCAGCCGTTAGCACAAAGGAGTGATGTCGGTGACCAAAGTAAGCTGATCAATGTTTGATGAATAATGTGAACACTAGCTGAAGGTTAGCTGTGGAAAGTGTGGAAGTAACTGAAAGGGTTCGTTCTGATACTTTGAAGCGTTCTTATTCTGTCAGATTGCTGCTGTTGTCAATGGAGTCGATTGAAGAAAGTGATGAAAAAGCTTCAGATCCCCGTCTGCAGGGCCGTCTGATGGCAGCAGAAATACCTATTTTACCTACCTAAGAAAATCAATATCATATTCAAGAGTATGCCCTATTGAGAATATTTGAACTGCTTTACCTTGATGTGTCTGACGGGGAACTGAAGCCGTTATCAATGCTCTCTTGAAAGCCAGGAGACTCCATTGACAGTAGTAGTACTTTTCCTACATAGAACACAGGAGCTGCTGGTCTACCTCTGCTTCTACCAGTGAGTTGGTGTTGTGTTATTGTGTGACTGAGGTGGCGTCCACATCAGTACATTGTACTACATTACACACCTGTCTGCTCCTCCACACTGGGAGCATGGTGAAGTATGTAATACACTGGCTATAACTGTATATGTAGCAGCATCATCATACAGAAACATACATCAGGTCAGGTGGGAAAATAGCATTGTGACGCTGAAACGTGCATAGTTTGACCAAAATGTGTATGTTTGGACTTGAATACATAATAATATAAACAACTAAAACAAACCAGAAAAACAATGTACCCTTCAGACTGGATGTAACAACACTGTACTGTGTCTCACCTGCTGTCTAAGTGGCTGAAGTCCTGCAGGTTGAACTCTCTCCACTTGTTGGTGCAGTAGATGTTGTCCACATCCTGCCAGAACAGTTAGGAAACACCACTGATAACATTCTCTCTTTGTCAAGCGGCTATTAAGTGTCACTTGAGTAGTTTATGGCAAAAGAGGTCCTTGTAAAGTTTGATACACATGGCCTGTTAAAGTATTTCATGTTGCAGTACAGTCGAGACTCACCCATTGAATCTCCTCTTTGAATGGTATCTGGTTGAAGTCACACAGAGCAGCATAGGTATCAGAGAATCCTCCTGAGGAACACATTCAGACACTATCCATCTGCAAACACACCAGCTTCCTTCAGGAGCTAATGTATCGATGATCATCTGGCCAAATGCACTAATCTACAAAACTAATATTTCTACCGGATAGTACGGTGCTAATCTTCAAATCACCAGGTGTTAGTAACAGGCAGGGGCGGACTGGGGTAAACAAGTGTCCCGGGAGTTACAGTCAGACCGGCCCACTCAATACACGGCACGCTGCCCACTCAATGCATCGCACGTATCGACCAGTCAGTGGCCTACTTGGAAAGATACCCATACACTAAACATTATTTTGGATGATTACAAAGAAATTACATCATATATGTTTTTTTTTTATAACATTTGGATCCACCAATTTGCCTGGATGGACACATGGAATAAAATGATACTGGCTATTGTAACACTCCAAGGTAGGTATAGTTTGCTAGATGAATATGCTGAACTCTGGGCTAGTATCAGATGGTTATACGTAGAACTACAGAGCCTTAAGGAATGAATGTCAGCAGAGAAAGACCACACAATAAAGAAACTGGAATCAGAGGGTAGAATTAGTATGAACTATATTGTAGAAATGAACAGAACAGAACATACGATGGGGTGTGAACATCAGTGGTATCAGTAGTGTTGCATGCTGGGTACCGGTGCCATGCTGCCGGCTCGCGCTCAAAAAACGGCCTCGTCTGCGAGCGAGTGACGCAAGTGTTGAGTAGGCTAGAGTGATTGACATTTAATAACACCTAAAACAAAGTTAGACTGACAGAAGAGATTAGATGAGTAAAGAAGATGGAAACCATGAGTGTGAATACAGATCGTGAGGAGTAGTATAAATCTCAGTCAGTGATTATTGACTTTAGGTATTAGAGTAAATTTAACGTGTTCTGTGAAGCATAGAATATAGTCGGGGCCGGCGATGTCAGAGGGAGGGCCGGTTGGTGATGGACGTCGGCCGGTATTGGACCATCCCAACCGTCGGCCTACCGGGGTATTTCCCCGGTATCCCCTATGGCCAGTCCGCCCCTGGTAACAGGTGATGATTTACTGTAAAATAAAGGACACATACCACAGGAAGTAGGCCGACTGTCCAGCTGCTCTTCTATCACATCTGTCAATGTGAGGAGTCTCTGCTGGAGATCTGGAGGACTCGTCTTCAACAGCTTTCTGACGATTGAAGGACAAGAAATATACTGCTAAAGACTGACAGTATATAGCATATTAGCATGCAAACGTTCGCTAATCAGCACTAAACACTAAAACACAATGTCATTAGTTTTGCAGGTCAAAAACTAAATTGGACAAACTGAAACTTTGACCTGATGATTCAGGACAGTAATTCCAATTCTTTCTGAGAGGCCATGCACGTGAGAAACAAAAGTCATGACAATCCATTCAGTAGTTTAGATATTTTATTTAAAACTACAAAAAAAGCCAGAGGACCACAAGCATGGATGTATAAACAGAACTGGAGCTTTTCAGGCGGGCTCCCTATAATTCCTATTACTCAGTGGCGCATGAAGCTAAAATGGCTCGACTGGCAAGTGATTAAATTAAAGGGATCTTCTGCATCTGTGGGCCCAAAGAGCGTTTATTTTAACTCCGCCTCCCAGCCCTTGGTCCAGCCTCGGTCTAGGGCTCATTCACCCATACTAAATAGGATGCTATGCTATCACAAGGCACAACTAGCTAGGAGCTAAAAGGCTAAACAACCGAATGGAGGGATGGCTGCTAACTTTAGCTGGTACTAGCAAACTGTATTCCTCAAATGCAGTTGATGTGTACAGCCAATTGCATTTCATTTTGACTGGATTTTGAAATATTTGTACAATATGTAGTTGAGATCATTTAATATTATGAGTGAGACTCACCCTGGAGAGGAATCAGGGAAGACCCTCTTCAGTGAGGCGGTCATGTGACCGACCATGGCCTCAAGATCCTCAACGTGTGACACACTAAAAGACAGAGTGTGCCTGTCTGTCTGCATCACAACCTGCAACAGACATGTATGTTAACATTAAACATTGAAAACAGTAAAAACATAGAAGCAATAACATGATATATAGAGATATGTATATACATAATCTCACAGTATTTTACAATGATTAGCCGACTGTATATTGCTCATCATTGAGCAGTTATTCCATATCCTTGATGTAAGATGTCAGTTACCTCCACTAGTTGAGCTAAAAGCCAAAATGCTCACTAGTTAAACAAGTTAATGAGAATAAACATCTGGAGCCAAAAAGGTAAAAATAGACCCCAACTAGTTAATCAGATGCAACATGCAGCCACTAGTTAGCTAGTTGCAGTTCCTCAGGCCAACATGTTAACTAGTGTGCAATATACCAATGGAGCAGAGTCCTGATTGGTTGGTATTTTTTATTTTGAACTGGAAAACCAATAGGAAGCCTCAATGCACACCTTCCCCCACCTCCTCATTAGCATTTTGTGCAACTATTATAACTAGTGAGCAATTTGTCTTTCACTAACTCAACTAGTAAACACTTCAAGCCTCACTAGTTACCTAGCAAAGTCAAAACGGCCTTCCATACAGGATGAACAAAAGGAACACTTGAATAAATATATGGTTTCAATAAAAACAATATTGTACCTGTGTGAGACTGTGGATGTTTATGGAGGAAATCTCCAAGTAGCTGAACGTGCTCTCCACCTGACACATAGACACACAGGACATGAGAACATTTTACTGAAGCCCTCCAGGAAAGAACCTTTTAGTGACCATGGTGGTTAAAAGACTCCCAATGTCTGTCTCTACATGTTGCTTTCATTTGTCCAGGTTTTAAAATGTTTGTCTCCACCCCCATCAAATGAAGGCATTTGGTATTTAGTTTATGCTGAAAGAAAATATCATTTGAACGTTCAACAGCAGCGTTACATTTTGAGTACAAACATAATAGTAAATCACACAATAAGAATATGGGATCAGTTCAGGAGACATTCTGGGCTGCAAGGAGCCTCTGGCCCAGGCATGGGCCAACTACGGCCCGCGGGCATATATACAGCCCGTTGGGCTTTTGAATCCGGCCCGTCAAATATTGGTACAAAATTGTCCAAACTATACTAAACTAAATAAGACAATGTAATAATGATAAATTAATAATAAAGCCAAAATGTGGTCCAGTGGAACAGCTTTTAACCCATGCAGGTCTGTTGGAGGGGTCATGGGAGTTTGCCCAGTGTTTTGTGGACTTGGAGAAGGCTTATGACCGAGTCCCTCGGGAGTCCTGTGGGGGGTATTGAGGGAATACAGGGTATCGGGTCCTTGTAGGATCAAAATGACAGCTGTGTCCGGATACTCGGCATGAAGTCAAACATGTTTTTAGTGCGTTGGCCTCAGGGTGGTCCTGTCACCAATCCTGGTTGTGATTTTCCTGTAAAGGATCTCAAGGCACAGCCAGGGGGAGGAGAGTGTTTGAAGACCTCTTTGCAGGTGATGTGGTTCTGTTGGCTCCTTCAGAACGTGACCTTCAGCACACACTGGGCCGGTTTGTAGCCCAGTGGGAAACAGTTGGAAATAGGGTCAGTACCTCCAAGTCTGAGGCCATGGTTCTCTGCTGTCCGGGTTGAGAGTGAGTCACTGCACCAACCAAGGGAGTTCAAGTATCTCAGGGTCTTGTTGCTGCTGGTGTTGTAACGGACCGTCATGGTTGAAGATTTACCAGTCCATCTAAGTCTTACCCTCACCTTTGGTCGTGAGCTTGGGGAAGTGACTGGAATAATGAGATTGCGTATATAAGTGACTGAAATGAGCTTCATTTATAGAGTGGTTGGGCTCAGCCTTAGAGATAGGATGAGGAGCTTGGACATCTTGAGGGAACTCGGAGTAGAGCCGCTGCTCCTTCTTGACGGGGCCAGCTGAGGTACTTCGGACATCTGATCAAGATCCTCTTGGACGCCTCCCTTTAGAAGTTTTCCGGTCACATCCAACTGGTAAGAGGCAGATAGACCCAGATCCTGCTGGAGAGACTTTATATCTCGTCTGGCCTGGGAACGCCTCGAGGTTCTCCAAGTGGAGCTGGAAAGCGTTGCTGGGGAGATGGACGTCTGGAATAACCTGCTAAGCCTGCGGCCCCCGCGACCCAAAACATAAAACTGAGGTATGAACATTAGTGTGTATATTATTTTTTGTTTGGGATTTGTGTGTATATGAAGTCCTGAAAATGAAGTGAAACATATGTGGCATAAATGCCGCCCTTTTGCAAAACCTCTGCAATCCCAATCTTACAATCAGTTATCTTGTGACACAAAGGAGAGCTCAGGATGAGACGTGTCACAGATGAAACCAGTGAGAAAAACAAAACCCACATATATCAAACCATACCATCAAATGTGCTAAAATAGATGTTTGAAAGGTCCAGTGTGTAGCATTTGGGGGATATAGCAGCAGAAATGGAATATAATATTCACATCTGTTTTCTTTAGTGTATAGTCACATTTGTGTTAGCTCAGAATGAACCCTTCATATCTATATAGGGAGCTGGTCCTCTTCACAGTCTGCAGTGTTGTACCTCCATATTTCGACAGTAGCCCAGAACAGACAAACCAAACACTGTCTCTAATGAGAGCCTTTCACATTGTTACGTTAGCTGAAGGCCACCGTAGTTCTCCTACACGCTTGTTAAACTGTGGTAACGTGAGCCACCGAGTGCAAAGTTGTGGTACCTCCAGCCGCTGTTTGACTTCTGTAACAGTGGTGTTATTATGGTATGGATGGCCTCTGAACGAGGCGAATATCGTTACCACTTATTTCCACTCGGCGACTCACGTTACTACAGTCTTGGAAAACGAGGAGTGATTCTACAACCACACAGCTGGATCCCACCAAAAGCTGCACACTGTCCCTTTAACAGGTGTGATTTACCCTGACAGGCTGCTTGCTTATAACCAGGTAACCTCTCCATAGACTCAGTACCTAAGATGAGAAGGAGAGAGACATGATGTTAGATGTGGGACTGACAGACCCACAGCTGCTTGATGCTTGTTGCACAGGAATGTTATGTTTAGGTTAGTTAGTTTTACAATTAGATTTGACACAAAGATCATCAGATATCAGGTATCATTTCAGTTGCTATTGAACTTTAGTTCTGCATATTCCTGGACAAAATCAAACAGAATGCCACAAACCAAGTGACACACAGGGACCTGGGGCTTTCATGGACCAAGAGTCTGGGCCCCAAGGAGACTGGACAACACTGATCAAACAGGACAGGACCATCAGACAAAAGTGTGCACACCAGTCCTGAACATACATCTAGAATGATCTGGTTTCTGCTCATTTCATCCAAATTTATCGTCTCTATTTTGCACTGGTTTCTACACACTAAGCAACATAACAAACCTAATATTAGGTTGAAAGCCTTTATTGTCCGTCACTCACCACAAACCTGTTGGCCGATCTCCCACATGGCTGACCGGATTGGTTCAGAAGGACAGGCGTCACCAGACAGACTCTGTGAGGCTTCAGCAGCTCTGAGATCTGATCTGGTCACAGGTTACAGACACAAACACAAGAATCAGTCACACATTACAAGCTGTAGCTGCCGTGTGAGAGCATCGGCCATGAGTTGGGACCGATCCAGTGTGTTTCTAAAGCAACACATTACTCCTCTATAGCAGCTTTTTGCTGCTATATTAATGCTCTGAATATTGTATAGAGAACCTTTTAAGATAATTCATGAAGGTGCTATTTATGGAACAAAACGTATGCTGATTGCTGATTGTGCACAGCAGGGACAGGTGGTTTGGTAAATATAGCCAGGCGTGTCCTCTGTTTAAAGGCTCAGTCATAACAACATTTATAACTATGATTTAAAAGGAAAATCTGTTAATTTCAATGGGATTGCCTAAATGAGTGGAGAATAACGGAGGCAAAGCATAGATAGAAGATCCACTGTTTATCAATATGTTGAAGGATTGATAGGTTCTATAACCACTATCTATCTAACTATGTTCATTTATTGTCTGTGTTACCCTGTTTAGTGAGGAATGGAGACTACTTATTTCAGGAACATTTACATTTGTTAGTCCAGCTTTTCAACCGTGGATCTCGGTTCTGTAGTTCTGCCCATCGAGTGACAAGATGGCCGTATTTAAACAAGGTAAAAACACCAAGACAAGAAGTCACCCTTTATTTATTCATTTAGAAGTGGTTTAGACTGTTTAAACTGTTGACTTGACATGGTAGGAACCATGGAGCAGTTTGACCACAGACAACAAACACATTGAAATGAATGAAACACTTTGGTGCAACCCTGGTAGATTCACTTTTTACACAAGTTAAATGTTTGGAATAGTGGAATAGTCCTCAGGAAATGAAGATGTTCATGGAGACGTCTACACTGTGGTATAAAGCTTCACAGACATGTTCATACGATTATTACCAAACCTCAGTGTGAGTCATGCTTCCTTCTCTTTGTCAGTTGGTGCCAGTTATACTGTCACCATTGAAACACAGCCTGACTCATCACCTTTGACCTTTGAAACATCAAGCCTAAGCTGGAACCCTACTGATGTCTTATGATGCAGCATGAATTATTGACATATTCAGTGTAGCTTTGTGCCAAAGCACACCGACTGTAATCCTGCGGGCTTAATTGTTGGAATGCTGCTTCTGGCACTCTTCTTCTTCTGCATTGTTTAAGCTACGGAAACCGTTCAACTATCAAAATGTTCAGCTCTTTAAGGACATGCCGGCTATTTTGAATTATTAAGCTTTTTGCACATTTTTATTTTAATGGAATCTCTATGGAGACAATTTTCAAATCTTCTTAAACTTCTTAAACTTCCGAAGCCTTCTTCTTCCTCATACTTACAGCTTGTTGATATCTTTTACACTTTTTGAACAGTCACATTTTTACTTTTATGATTTTTCAGTCCTTTTCTGACTTTATAATGGGTGTGTATTGCGCAGCTCAGAGTGCGTGATGTCATCGCTAGAGTGAAGAGCAGCTTCAGAATCTTATGAAAAGAAATTAGTATTTTGCCAATATTTCTAAAATCTTTACTCTTCATGCATAATTTTTGGTAGAAAAGTAGCTAGTCGTGTCCTGGTCGTAGACAAATGACTGTGGAATTCAACAGATTTACACATTTGGCACAGTAGCCTTTAATTGAGAGGAAAACCAACTTTCTGCTCCATAGAGACCAATGTTAAATCTTACTCCAAGAAACACGGTACCCCAGTTCTAGATCGCCACTGAAGCCACATTTTTTACACTACAGACACAATTCTCACATTATCCGTTCATCAAGTCATCCTTCCTCTCTAGTTCTAATATCGGAGCAATAGGAGCTACGGTTATGGAGGTTTTGAGGATTTGTTTGACAGGTGTTTTGCAGCTTTATCTCTATGTAAAGGTGTTTGTGATTGAGCTAATTAGTGAAGTTGATAAACACACAGACTCACATGACTTGGAGAGTGTCTCTGTGTCTCTCTCTCATACAGTCATTCAGGTCTTTTCTACCAATACTACTATTAATATTACCACAATTACTACTACTACTACTACTGCTATTCATGCTACTACCAATACTGATACTACTACAGCTGTTAGTATGACTACTACTAGTACTACTACTACTGCTATTACTGCAACTTCAAATACTGCTATTACTTCTACTACTACTACCGTATTTTCCGCACTATAAGGCGCACTTAAAAGCCTTTAATTTTCTCAAAAAACGACAGTGCGCCTTATAATCCGGAGCGCCTTATATATGGATTAATTCTGGTTGTGTTTACTGACCTCGAAGCGATTTTGTGTGGTACACGGCGCTCTGTCAAAATGTTTTAGTACGACTTTGGTAAACTACAAAGCCGCACCGCTTGCAGCATTACGGCTACCGTAGTCAGGAGCGTCGCGGAGTAATACATACTGTGCTTCACCATAATATTACAGTGTGTGTGTATAAGGACCCCAAAATGGCACCTGTCAAGAGACACGCTTACGACGCGGACTTCACACTCAAGGCTATCAGTCACGCAGTAGAACATGGGAATAGAGCAGCTGCGAGAGAATTCAACATTAATGAATCAATGGTACGGAAGTGGAGGAAGCAAGAAGATGACCTGCGCCAAGTAAAGAAGACCACACAGAGTTTCCGAGGGAACAAAGCGAGATGGCCACAGTTAGAGGACAAAATGTAACAGTGGGTTATTGAGCTTAATGCGCCTTATAGTCTGGTGCGCTTTATATATGAAAAAAGATTGAAAATAGACCATTCATTGACAGTGCGCCTTATAATCCAGTGCGCCTTATAATCCAGTGCGCCCTATAGTGCGGAAAATACGGTACTTCTTCTACTAATACTACTGTTATTTCAACTACTACGACCACTACTACAGCTATTACTACGACTACTGATACTACTACTTCTACTACTTCTTCGAATGCTACTAATACTTCTACTACTAATACTACAACTTCTAGCAATCTTAAACTTTATTTTTTGACTACAAACGAGTATGGCTACGTGTGAAGACTGCAAACTCGCGTACTCGCAGTTAAGGGACGATTTTCACCGCCTGGAGTCTGAAGTCCGGAAAAAGGAACAGCTGATCGACGGATTCGTATCCGTAGCGGCGGCCCAGGCAAAGCATATCTCATCTATGCAATCTCAGCTGGTCTCGTATGGAGCTAAATCCAGGTCAAAAGTTTTGTTCATTTGAAAAAAAGATTTGAACCTGAAAGCTCAAATTGTAGTCTTGAACATTGAAAAATACAGCAATGTATTCAAAAGTTTTTTTGGGTTGAATATATTTTCAGATTCAAATCTTTTTTTTCTGGGTTTCAAATCTTTTTTTCAGTTCATGTTTTTTTGTTTCAGTTCAGACTTTTGACCCTGATCTAACGTGGGGGGCGTGGCATCAACTGAGAGGGGCGTGTCATCATGAGTGACAGCATAACAAAGAAGGCTGAGGACCGTCCTCAACCACGTTGCCTTCAGGTAACATGGGCACCGCGAGAATTATGATTCAACACTTTATATACAGTAAAATAAATTACGCTAGTGACAAAGTTCTGTTTAGCAAGCTGTTTTAGCCTCTACTTGGCACGAATCACGAAAATATATTCAACCCAAAAAAACTTTTGAATACATTGCTGTATTTTTCAATGTTCAAGACCACAATTTGAGCTTTCAGGTTGAAATCTTTTTTTCAAATGAACAAAACTTTTGACCTGGATTTAGCTCCATAGTCTCGGACATTGCGGACACTCTGCCCTGGCTACCCTCGCTGCACACCGACCCTGCGGCCGGGGAGTGTAGTCCGACCATGAGCTGAGAGAACCTGCTATAGATCCGACCAGTGGCGGCTGGTCCATAGAGGGCGCTAGGGCGCCGCCCCCCCTAGAGCTACAAAAAATAAAAATAAAAATAAAAATAAAAATATTAATAAAAATAAAATTTAAAATAAAAATAAACTATACAAATTGTCAATATTTGTGTTTTTGAAACATGGAATCACCCAGTAATATGTGTAAAATATGATATCTGCGGTAAATATATGCTTTTCCTGCTTGTCCTCTCTGCCTGTCTGCTCTTCCTCTCTGTGTGTGCACGTCTCAGCTGGCTGGGGCGCTGGAAAAACTGCCCCAAAGAGGCGGGTCTATAAAGCAGTTTAGCCAATGCTGAGTAAAGATATAAATGAGTGACATACAATTCAGCCAATCAGCGTCCTCAAATAGATTCAGCTTGGGGCAGTTTTTTTCCTGCCCCAAGCTGCGCGTTCTCGTCAGGAGAAGTCTCTACAGGAGAGCGCCAGTGTGAGCACTACTCCTCCAAGACCCGTTTGAGAGGAGAACTGAGAGGAGAAACTACTGAAAGAGCTGATCCCAGATCAGCCTGACCTCACAATCAGACAGCAGACTAGCAGGAAAGAGAAGCAGTACATGAAGCTTCTCTACTAGCTGTACACCAGACAGGTTTGACTAGCTGGATGACGTCATGATAATAACTTATTTATCTTTTTAAAACAACGGGGACAGAACCAGCATGGACAGTTAGGGAGTGAGGGACATGAAGCACCTGTCTGAGAAATGGATATATAGTTATATATATATATATATATTATTATATATATATATATATATATATGTGTGTGTGTGTGTGTGTTTTATATTATAGTGAATATTATTATATGACATATATATTATTATATTATACAGAATATTATATGATATATATATTATTATATTATACAGAATATTATATGATATATATATATATTATTATATTATACAGAATATTATTATATGTTATATATTATATTATACTGAATTCCCTGTGAGGGTGACTAAAATAAGATGTCCTGACGTGTTTGTGAAAGTGTTATTTACTGCTTTTTTTCGTGTTGGAATAAATGTTAAATATTTAACTGCAAAGTAGTAATGCGCGTTTGATACCTTAATTTGTTTGCATTAAATCATTCTGGGATGTTTGCTGAAATTGATTGGATGTGGCACAGCCCTACCAAGAACATTTTCCACCAGCCGCCACTGGATCCGACCCATAGCTCCACTCCGAAACCGGCATCCTGGACAGAGGTGGTATACCGCGGCCTCCACAGAAATCCAGCTGGGAAGCTTCCGTTAACCACCTCCAACCGCTTCACAATCCTGACGGACAATACTCCCGCTGCGTCTATCCCACCTGTGGCCAGTGCTGATCGGACGACTCGCCTCTCCGCCACCGGGAAGGACCGCCGTACGTTAGTGAAGGAGGCTGTGATCAGACGCTCAGGAGGATCCCCCCGGGCTTCCTCTACCCTTCGCCCCTGCTCGTTGACGCAGATAGAGGTAACTCAACGGCTAGAGGCTAGGCTTAGTGAGATAGAAGCACGGCTCCGCACCATGGAAGCTACGTCGTTGGCTACCGCAGGTGTAGCCGGTGTGGACCAAACAGACGTGGCTCCTGCTAGCCGTCTCCCGGCAGCCCCCGAGCAGCCGGGGGGCCGGGTGACTGCTCGCAGGAAGCATGAGTCTAAAGCGAAGCACTCGGCTCACCAGCAGCCACTTCACGTTTCAGAGAAACCAACTCTGGTTATAGGCAGCTCTATGAAGCTAGTGAATCCAGAGGCTACAGTTACATGTATACCTGGGGCCAGAGCAGGCGACATTGAGTCCTATCTGAAAGTACTGGCTAAAGATAACCGTAAATACAGTACGATTGTTATTCACGTCGGCGGAAATGACAGCCGACTACGGCTCTCTGAGATCACTCAAGTTAATGTGGAATCTGTGTGTACATACGCAAAAGCCATGTCGGACTCCGTAGTCTTCTCTGGCCCTCTCCCGAATCTGACCACTGATGAAATGTTTAGCCGCATGTCATCGTTCCACCGCTGGCTGTCGTGGTGGTGCCCAGCAAACGATGTGGGCTTCGTAGATAACTGGGAGACTTTCTGGGGAAAACCTGGTTTGCTTAGGAGGGACGGCATTCATCCCACTTTGGATGGAGCAGATCTCATTTCTGCAAATCTGACCCAGTTTCTTTGTGGACCTAATCCATGACAACCCAAAGTTCAGACCAGGAAGCAGAGTTGTAGTCTTACACACTTCTCTGAGCTTCCATTAGAGCAGTTACCCACCCAAAACCATATAGAGACTGTGTAGAGACTTGGCGCCTCTACTTTCTCCGTAAACTAAAGAAGGCAAGAACACCCCCCCCCATCATGTGCACCTTTTACCGAGGCACCATTGAGAGCATCCTGACAAACTGCATCACTGTGTGGGGCGGAAGCTGCACCGACTACAACAGGAAAGACCTGCAGCGCATAGTGAACACAGCTGGAAGGATCATTGGTGCCTCACTCCCCTCACTCCCCTCACTCCCCTCCCTCCCCTCACTCCCTTCCCTCCCCTCACTCCCTCCCCTCCCCTCACTCCCTCCCCTCCCTACCCTCACTACCCTCACTCCCCTCACTCCCTCCCCTCCCTCCCCTCCCTACCCTCACTACCCTCACTACCCTCACTCCCCTCACTCCCTCCCCTCCCCTCACTCCCCTCACTCCCTCCCCTCCCCTCACTCCCCTCACTCCCTCCCCTCCCCTCACTCCCTCCCCTCCCCTCACTCCCTCCCCTCCCTACCCTCACTACCCTCACTCCCCTCACTCCCCTCACTCCCTCCCCTCACTCCCTCCCCTCCCCTCACTCCCTCCCCTCCCCTCACTCCCTCCCCTCCCTACCCTCACTACCCTCACTCCCCTCACTCCCTCCCCTCCCCTCACTCCCTCCCCTCCCCTCACTCCCCTCACTCCCTCCCCTCCCCTCCCCTCACTCCCCTCCCCTCACTCCCTCCCCTCCCCTCACTCCCTCCCCTCCCTACCCTCACTACCCTCACTCCCCTCACTCCCTCCCCTCCCCTCACTCCCTCCCCTCCCCTCACTCCCCTCACTCCCTCCCCTCCCCTCCCCTCACTCCCCTCCCCTCACTCCCTCCCCTCCCTACCCTCACTACCCTCACTCCCCTCACTCCCTCCCCTCACTACCCTCACTCCCCTCCCTGCAGGACATATACGACACCCGCCTCACCCGCAAAGTGACCATGATTGTCCAGCCACCCCTCACACAGTGTCTTCAGCCTCCTGCCCTCTGGGAGAAGATACCGGAGCCTCCGTGTTCGCACCACCAGACCTTCTAACAGCTTCGTCCACCAGGCTGTTAGGAAGCTGAACTCTCTCCCTCCTCTCTCTAAGACTCCCTATGTCTGACTGCTGCTAGTTACAGAATTATAGTTTTTTCTTAATATATGTTGTCTCAATGTTCCAATGGCGTTCCACTAACTTGGAAGAATCTCGGTTAGTCTGGCGAGACAGTCTTAAGATATATAAGAAGGCCCTCCGTAATGCTAGAGCAGCCTATTACTCATCGTTAATAGAGAAAAATAAGAACAACTCCAGGTTTCTCTTCAGCACTGTAGCCAGGCTGACACAGAGTCACAGCTCTGTTGAGCCGCGTATTCCTATAGACCTCAGTAGTAATGACTTCATGAACTTCTTTAATGATAAGATCATACCTATTAGAGAGAGCATTAACAATGTACTGCCCTCGACTAGTACCGATCTTTCCTCAAATAGGGTACCCTTAGAAACAGCTGCAAACCATGATATATGTTTAGATGGCTTTACTCCCATCGATCTTGATAAATTAACTTCAACAATCTCTAAGTCTAAACCCTCTACCTGTCTCTTAGACCCTATACCGACTAGACTGCTTAAAGAAGTGCTACCATTAATTAGCACGTCTCTACTAGATATGATCAACCTGTCTCTACTAACAGGCCATGTACCACAGTCCTTCAAAGTAGCTGTAATTAAACCTCTTCTTAAGAAGCCCACTCTCGACCCAGAGGTGTTGGCTAACTATAGAGCGATCTCCAACCTTCCATTCCTCTCTAAGATCCTTGAGAAAGCAGTAGCTAATCAGTTGTGTGACTTTCTACATAACAATAGTTTATTTGAGGATTTTCAGTCAGGATTTAGAAAGCATCACAGCACAGAGACAGCTCTGGTAAAAATTACTAATGACCTTCTAATTGCATCAGACAAAGGACTTGTCTCTAAAATGCAGAAAAGAGAGAAGTGATATCTCAAATGAACCTCAATGATACTACCGGTAATATTGGCGTGTATATATATTGCGTCTTCGGGTAGTAGAAGCCACACTGTCAACGTTTCTTGTGAAACTTTCTAGTTTATTTTACAGCTGCTTGAGATTCATCCACTCGCAGTACGCTTTTCTGTAATTATATGAAAATAATCAAAGGCTCCGTTTATGTTTTTGGTATTCCACTTGTCACATTTAGGTTCATATTTTCCTATTTTTGCACGTTTTAGACCATAAACTACAAAACAAAATGCTTCTAATATTAAAGCTGTGGTCGACAACATTAGAGACCAGCAACAGTACCCTCGATGTTTTAAATGATCCAACCTAAAAACTGTTTCCTAGTGAAAGTAGCTAGCAGCATTAGCTCTAAGAGTCGCTAAATCTAGCGTTTCAGTCTCCAGGTCATCAACACTGACAGCCCTCCAAAGCCACTCCCCCACACACACGTTTTGTTCAGCAAGATCCTCTTCACTCATGATTATGATTTCTGAAGCGTGAATGCAATCCCCAGAAGTAACAAGCTAACGTTGTCTATAAAGGAGCTCCACCACGGTCACATGACTTCAGGACTAGTGTTCTAGTTCTACTCATTTAAACTGTTAGCAACCGACTTTTTTAAGACACGTAAAAGCTTCACAATTCACAAGTAGGGTATTTTTACAGACGTATTTTATGTCCTATTATTTCAGACATCTAACCAAAAACACATTGACTTTGCGACGAGGGAACTGGAAATGTAAACTATGCCGACTCATCTCTGGGTTTATCACAGCTGTCCAGCTAGCAGCTTGTGGAAGACAGGCAGGTAGCTCCAATCAATTAGTGTGATTGAACCATAGATAGAGGATCGAGGATGGAACAAACTGAACCTGTTTCTAAAAACATGACCCGGCCTAACTTTAAGCCTAATTGATGCTGGATTTATCACAGGTTTAGTGGCTCAGATTGCATCACTTTGAACTAAATTCACTGGGAACTATATATATATATATATACATATATATTATATATATATATATATATATATACATATACATATATATATTATATATATGTATATATACATATACATATATATATTATATATATGTATATGTATATATGTGATGTGCCGTCGGTGAGGTAAAACATTTAAAATCCATCAGTTATTACTTTACTGCTCTATTTCCATATCTTCAAACTGAAAAAGAGCATTGATGAAGTTGGCTTACCTCTCAGGTTCTGGGAGACGGAGTCCATCCTTTACACTTCAATGAAACTAGTGTAGCTGTGATCATCTACTGCTCCTCCGGTGTCTTACACCACATTATCAATACATAAAGAAGAAATAATGGAGGGAAACACATGCAGTCAACAACCCATATGTTCAGAGGAAAGTATATAGATTCTGAAAAAGACAATCCGTATGAATCTGTGGTAGAGCAGAGAGCAGAGAGCAGAGGAGGAAGGTGTCGGTACGTGGAGCAGAAATCAGAAAGTGTAGGGTGGAGAGACACACACACACACACACACACACACACACACACACACACACACACACACACACACACACACACACACACACACACACACACACACACACACACACACACACACACACACACACACACACACACACACACACACACACACACACACACACACACACACACACACACACACACACACACACACACACACACACACACACACACACACACACACACGTGGCTTCATGTAACCCACTTTCTCTTTTCCACCCGTGCATGCTTGCACACTTGTCTCCTTTTCTTGCTTATTGTGCACACTTTATGAAATTTGACACACACACACATCCTGTTCCACGTCGAGTCACTGTTGTAGTGAACGTAGAAGAACGACACCCACACACACTGAGAGACAGACTGTATGAGACGTTTAAAGACAGATGAAGGACTCCAAATCACATCAGACAACTCAAAAAGATGGTGTTTGCTTTTCAGAGACGTCGACACGGTGCGTTCGGTCCGTGCACGTCCACGAGGCTGTTTGATTGACCTCTGACCAGCAGGGGGCATCAAACATGCTTTAGAAAACATTTAGCTTTTGCTAATCATGCAAGTGAAGTGTTTTGATCAAGTATCAACATAACTAGTAAAAGTACTAGTCTTTCAAAATGATAGTACAAAAGTCTTAGTTTTGAAGTGTATGGAAGTATGAAAAGATATTTAACCGTGTTGTATTAAACATATACTTGTGTGTTTGAGCTCCATTGAGCAGAATGATGTACGAGTAGTTTGACACTAGAAGGCAGCTTTTTAGTTTTGTATTATAAGAAGTGACCCCAAAACAGCCAGAGCAGCAAATACAGACAGACAATAAAACCAAATGAAAAAAACAACCAAGGGGACAAAAGTTAACTGAAGGTGTGTGTGTGTGTGTGTGCATGATAGAGAGAATGTGTGTATTACAGGCGTTGAATTAGGCTGGCTGGTAATATAAGGCATATATCTGACAAATAGATACACGTAGAAGGACTGAATGAGGTACATTTGTATGCACTTACCTTAAATGTGTAACTTTTAGAGTGAGGATAAAGTGTACCAACTGTTCACATGAAGAAGAGCCGCTCTGCTAGTGTTCTGATGTGTGCGCTCTGATTGATGAATGTATTGAAGCCGGAGTTGTTAGTATTTGCATCCTGCTGAAACTTCCCTCACTACATCAGTAACACAGGCCTATATTACTGATGTACTAGAATAGGCCTAAGTCAATAACATTAGGCCTATTACCTAAAAGGAGCGGGTCGTCCTTCAGAGGATCGGTGGTTCGATCCCCGGCTCCTCCAGTCCATGTCGACGTGTCCTTGGGCAAGACACCGAATGCTGTGCCATCAGTGCGTGAATGGTAAAAAACCAAACACCTTGTTACCATGTTAGCTCCTGTCATCAGTGTATGAATGGGAGTGTTATGACATCACTATCTTCAGTATGCAGCTCACACAGATGTGTAAACCTGAAGCCTGCAGTGCACAAACATCTGATGGATCACCTTCATCACACACAGATCAGAAGTGTAATACGTGTATTGACCTGGAACAGAACAGCAGCAGTCACAGGTCCATTAGGAGGATTTTATTTGTCATCAGCTGTACAGTGTCTCATCTTCCAACATGACAAAGGTTTCTTCTGTGTTCCTGATCTTCAAACCATTCTCTCTGAATTCTTCTGCCAAAAACAAACGAGCAATGTGCAAACAAAAAGCAATGCTGCTGCTATGAGAACAGTCAAACATCCATCCGTCCGCCTGCAGAACAACAACATGATCGGTTGACGACTTGTTTTACAGAAAGAGGTGTCAGACCACAGCAGCACATCTTACTAAAGTGTCATTTGATGTCAGCGATGTCTCTCTGTGTCCACGCTTTACAGACAGTGGCCATCCAACTGATGGAAGTGGTTCCATCTAACAACGTCAGAAAGGCCACATAAAAAAAAACAGCATAACGTCTTCAGAAGACAAATCAGTTGATGTTTTTTGTTCTAATCTTGATTCCTGCAGGAGACAGACCTCCGTATCAGCTACAAATGTAAAACAAGGACAGGCTTAGCCAGGCCTGAGACCCCCTCTCCATTACTTTAAGTACATATTGTATAAAACCTTTTGTTATTACATATTATAGAAGCTTTTAGAGGAGTCTCTCAGCAGATACTCAACACCCCTGTTGTTCTTTAAAGGTGAAACTAACCTCACTCAAAGGGTTCAGGAGAACAGAAAGAGACCACGCGTCTGTGTCACCACTCAACTGAACCAACCGCAGTGGAAACTGGAGATGGGCCACAAACGAAAGCAGCTAAATGGCTCCGAGCTCCAGAATGTCAGCGGTTCAGATTAGTGGAGGTTCATCTGCAGAAGGAAGGCTCAGGACATGGAGCACCAGCATGGTTACCGTGGAAATGAAAAGCTAAACAAACGTCTCCAAATAATACAAAAGGTTCACCATCAATGACAAAAGAAAAGGCTTTAAAATGTGTATTTACATGCAAACCACCTGCCACAGATGATCATCATTGATTGTAGTGGAGGGGGGGAGGGGGGGGCGTTTGAGTAGTAAGTACGGACGCATGATATATATATATATATATACATATACATATATATATAAATAAAACGGCCAGAAAAAAAAAAAGCCAAAATGCTTTTATTGACTTAAGTGCGTTATGACCTTATTTTAAAAATAAAAAATAAAAAGTGACATCATCGGTATCATCAATCAACATCGTGCATTCCTCGTTCCAAAACCAATATGAACTTTAAAGGAGGAATCAGAGCGGCTGGTAGAACCTGGTAGAACCTTGTTGGAGTCTTTTGCATTGACATAATTCCACGTTAACTGGAGTATTAGGAATGTTCAAAATCACAACTATAGAACAACGTTTCATCAACTGAATCAGTTCCTCTAACCGGCAAAGATGGTTCAGTTCATGTGACGCAAACTAGCTCCCTCATGTTAACGAGAATGACAAATATGTTCCATCGGTGAGGAAGGAGGAGCTGAAAACAAACCCAGCTGACGGAGGGAAGTTTCCATTAGAACAGGTCGGCTGCTGGATGTCACTTCTCACTTCTGTTCATCACAATGGATCTGTTAACTTACACCGTGTGTTTAAACAGGCCGAGGAGGAAACAGATATACAGATGGCTGAGAGTGGTGGTACCTCAAAGTCATGTACCATATACTAGCTTTCATTAGGAAAAACTACATTTATATCTATATATACACATATAAAGGCTTGGAATTTGCAAAATCGGGTTGGTTGCAAGAAGAGCAAGCAAGTAAAAAGTGAAGGTAGATCAGATAATGTCTCCTTTTGGCAGAGCGACATGTAGAGGAGCTGTGTGTGGGTAGAGACTGACACAGGATGTGGCTTTGGGTAGAAACAAGTAGCAAAATACACAATGACTCATTCAGAAGACATTCAAACTGAGAAAAGCATTAAGAGCAGAGAGCAGTCTGTCATTAGCTTGGACGATATCTGTATATGACGTGGGATCTGCTCGGGTGTGTGAGTGTGTGTGAGACCCACAATCATCAGTATGCAGTTGATGGACATGGATCTGAAGTTAGTGTGTGTAAATATGTACATGCGGCTTCCCTTCTTTGTGCATGGTTGTTTTTGCTGCCGCCATCTTTTTTGTAGCCACTTCAATGGAGGCAAAATGGCTGCCGTTAAAAGCCCACACAGATGGTACATGAGGAGAAGGCCAAGGATGTGGAAATGTTGATGTGTGTACTCGTAGTCCGGCTACACGTGTGGCTGTGTGTCGAGTTCACCGGTCCATCATGCTGAGGATCATCTCCGGCGTCAGATCTCCGTTAGCGGCGGCGGTTGCCGTTTCCTCGTTCACGGCCAGCTCCACAGTCTCCACCCCCTCCCCGTCTAGCTCCACCCCCTCCACGGTCAGGGCCACTCCCTGCTCCAGAGGTGTCACCGCAGAGGCGTCGCTGTCCTCCTTCTTCACGATGATGTTCTCCACTGCTCCGGTGCTCTCATCCTCCACCTGAATGATGGCAGCAGCTGCAGAACAAACAGATAACGTCAATGACAAAGTGGCAGGTAGCACATTAGGGGTGGGGGAAGAAATCGATACAGCATAGTATCGTGATATTTTGCGTGGCGATATTGTATCGATACACAGAAGCCAAGTATCGATCTTTTATTATATAAACTATAAACTTTTTGGTACTAGAAAAATAAAATCAATTGCTTCTTCAGTCCACTAGATGGTGCTGAGTTGTTCTCTGGTGAGGTCAGCAGAGGTCCCGGGTCAGCGTGATTGGTAGGAAGTTGGTCAAAACAAAGAGAGACATCGGAGAAAGAAATCAGAAATGTGCCGTCCGTGTTTAAATCAGACGTCTGGACTTATTTTTGATTGTTTAACAAGGAAGGGAAGAAGGACATGGATATGACTCATGGATATGACTCATGGATATGACTCCGTCGCAGCGTTTTTTCACCGAACACAGCCGCGCCCAAGCTCTACAGAGAAGTGAAGCTTAAAGTGGAGCAATCTTTGAGTACAGCAGAAAGAGTTGCATTAACTTGCGATGCGTGGACGTCAAGCGCAGTGGATTCCTATGTGACTATAACAGCACAATATCTCAGAGGACTGGCGACTGCTGTCTCACGTTCTCCAAACTAGAGCCGTACACGTAAGTCACACCGGGGCAAACGTGGGCGTTGCCGTTCAGTTAGCGGGATTCCTGCATGTGAAGTGTTTCACTCACACACTCAATCTGGCCTCACAACGGGGGTTAAATCGGCCAACAGTAGCCAGGCTCATGGGGAGAGTGCAGCGCATAACTGGCTCTCTGTACTTAGATATTACATGAACTAAAAACAACCCGTGCTCCACATCAACTGGTCTAATAAATCCCGTCCGTGTTCTCACCAGAAGCAGCCACCTTGGCAGCCACCCTGGCGGACTTGATCGGTGTTGGAGGCTTGGGTGCGTTCTTTGGGGGTCGGCCTCGTTTCCTCTTGACCGGTGGCTCGTCAGGAGCCGGTACTGGGATGGCGGCAGGGGCCTGGTCCAGTTCCATGCTTTCTGGCTCCTCCTCTTCCTGTAGCAGTGATGCCTCTTCCTCGCCGTCCCCTTCACCTTCCTCCTCCTCCTCCTCCTCATCCAATTCAGCATGATCCTCCTCCTCTGCATCACAGAGAAACAACAAAGACAGACATCAGGTCAACTGATCAGACCAGAGCAAACACAGAATCTCGCCCACGCTTGCATACAATGTAAAATTCTCACCGCTGTCATCCTCATCTCTCCTGCTCCTCATCTTCCTCTTTCTTCCTCTCCTCCCTTTCTTCGGGGGTGGGGCTCCATTCTCAGCATCCTCCACCTCACCATTGCAGTTCTCCGAGTGGCGAGCCATGGTGTTCTACAAGAACACACTGTTAAAGAGTCTGTTGACTTTGATAACTGATTACTCATTAGCACCTCAGGTGACAGGTAGAAAGAGTGGCGTTACCCTGCGAGTGAAGGTCTTGCTACACTTGGGGCAGACGAAGGCGGTGGGGACAAAGTTGGGGTCGTGGTAGCGTTTGAAGTGCATGTCCAGCAGCTGCTTCTGTCTGAAGGTCTTCTCACACTGGCTGCAGGCGTATGGTTTCTCTCCAGTGTGAGTTCGACGGTGCATGACCATGTGGCGCTCCTGGACCCAGCAGCATGCGAGACAACGTTAGAAAACACAGGTACACAGACAGTGACACACAGTTCCTTCTGGAACCATTGGAACGGTGAGGCCAAATGTCAAAAGATGAATATGAGACGGCAGTTCAGTTTCTATTTCCAGGTATTTATATCTAGATCTGTTAAACAACTTAGAAGATGGCACCATACGTTTGAACCCATTCATTTTTAAAGTGAGTGGGCTATGGGAGCGGAGAGAAGGAGGAACATCAATCATAGCCAGTACAACCATTTGGAATGTCCTGAAAAAGAAAGAAACCACTGGTATACAGAGCAACAGACGTCAAACCAGTAGACCAAGGAAAACCACTGGTACATACACATGCTGTACACCGTATAGTGTTTAAATTAGTCTCAAGCCGCGCATGTAAAAACCAGGTGGCAGAAAAGTATTTCTGCTGCGCGTGCACGAATTAGGTACCGCGAGCACAAGCCTGTAACGATGCTCGACCCTCCGTGATGCCAACTGCTCAACACTCACTCGTCAAGTTGACCTTTGAGACCGAGGCGGAGAAGGAATAGACGGTCTCCACTACAGAATGATCATCGGACACTCGCAGAAATGTGATCATCTGAAATTGTAATTCGCATGCTCGGAAAAATGGTCACATATACAACCACAGTGTGGAGCCCCGCGGAGGCTACAGCACAAGATGCAAACCATTCACCAGTAATAAGACTAAAACATGTTCTGACAAAGAAAAGAAACAAAAGGTTCTGGGACAAAGTTTTATGGACTGATGAGACAGAGATGAGCCTTTAACCTAATGTGTGAGGAGAAAGAAAGGGTCATGATCCCAAACACAATCTCATCTGTGAACGTCTGACTGATCTACATAGATGAGGTAACACACGATGGTAGCAGCAGAATTAACTCAGAAGTCTACAGAAATACTCTGGCCGCCATTTAAAGAGAAATGCATCGTAACTGATTGGGAGATTCTTCATCATGCAGCACTACAAAGACCCAAAACACACTGCCTAACAACCAGGGAGTTCATCGGGGGGGAAGCTGGAAGGCTTTAGACCAGCCGAGTCTCCAGACGTAACCCTGATCGAGCATGCATTTTACTTACTAAAGAGGATACTCAAGGGACCCCCCCGACCAGAGTTTGGTGATTTTTGGCGTGCAGACTTGATGCAGTTATTGAAAGCAAAGAATTCGCAGCTAAATATTAAGAATGAATCACTTTTATCTATTTTGAGTTCGTACACGGTTGCTCACCTTAATATCGGGCGTTCCTTTATAAAAGGTGCTATGTATTCGGTTGTTCAACAGATCTAGAAATAAAAGCTGTACATCCATTCAAAATACATTTTTTAAAAGTCATTTTTCAATGCCCTGTGGATGGCAATGTCGGTCTGTCATTGGGTCTGTCCATCGTTTTGGTCCAGAAATAAATATCTCAACGACTACTGGAAGGATGGTCCACAGAGTATGAATCCTAAAGACTTTTCCTCTAGTGCCCAGAGCAGGTCAAACTTTTAAGTCCTACAGTAACAACGGTTACCATCTACCAGCAAACCCACTAAACTGAGATGGTCAATTTGGTAAACAAAACTCAGAGTCTCTATCAGGGCTGTAGACTCTTGTTTTTGCTATTATTCATTTAAAAAGTTAATGATTTTTATCATTTTAGTGGTACTGACATTCAAATGAAATGGTAAGCCCACACATGACTCCACAAAGATATTTGTATGTACACACCTGGCGGCAGCAGTAGTCACACATGTCGCATTTGAACCTCTTCTCGTTCTTATGGGACTTCTGGTGCTGGATCAGGGCGTAGCGCTCGTGGAAAACGGCGTCGCAGTAACGACACTTCTTTCCAGTCTCAATGAATGAGTGCTGCTTACGAAGGTGGACACCTGGAGGAGCACACGGACGACATAAGAAAACACATTGAGGGAATAAAACAACTTGGCAAAGTAAACCATCTCGTCTGTGTGAGTGAGTGAGGGTATTACCCAAGTCGCTCTTGCGTGCGATGACTGTGTCACAGTGTGGACAGTGGAATTTGGCCACGTTCTCTGTGTGTTTCTGCAGAATGTGCATCTTCATGGTTCCACTCTGGGTGAATCGGGCGTGGCAGATGTAGCACTCGTAAGGTTTCTCTCCTGAGGAGAGGGTTGAGATGTAGACAGGTGTATCATTGTTCAATGCTATAATCAATGTTTTACATCTAACAGAACATTAAAAGAATCCTAACAGGTAACAATATGCAGGAGGTATGACACACAATTTATGAATTACCCCAAAATTATAGATTTGAACAATCCTGTATCCATCAGTATAGCTTAAAGTAAAGTATAGTTCTGTAGTTGGTTGTAGTTGACAACGAATGGGGTTTTTCAAAAGGTCAAGTGAACTCCAATCCTTTTGATTGGGACACATTCTTTTGTAAGGGAGCTAAACATAACCCCTTTCATATGAAATATTTTAAAAACAATACTGGTCCTATATCTCTAAAAACTACCACCTGTTCCTCCTCGACAGCTGTGAAAGTGGAGAACAGAAGTAAAGGTGTCCATGTTACCCGAGTGTGTCCTCATGTGTCTCTTCAGCTTGTATGTGTCTCTGCTGGCGTAGCTGCAAAGACTGCACTGGAATGGACGCTCACCGGTGTGGGAACGAATGTGACGCTTTAGTTTGCTCACCTACACAACATCCACACGCAAACACATTTCAGAACACTGGCAAAAAATAATAACCTGCCATTATATGACAAAGTGATATTTGAATCTGCTCTGTCTGGAGTCTGTCATCCACCATTACTGGTTTACTCAAGCACAGAGAATTAGCTCAGCTAATAGCAAAGTGTTACAAACCAGTGTAAGCTATTCTGTTGGTGAATGCTCTGCATAACTTAAGTTCCCTCTCGTTAGCAGTATAAAAGTGTATATATTGTGCAGGCACTAAAATGTAATACACTGCACTTTGAAAACTTCACATAACAACACAAGCAGACAGAAGCTGGGTTTACCTCCACACTGGCGTAGTCACACATGGAGCATTTGAAGGGTTTCTCATGTGTGTGTTTGTAGCGACGATGACGGACCAACTCTCCACTAGTCACAAAAGCCATATCACAGTCTGTGCACTTGTGCGGACGAGTTCCTGCGTACATTAAAAACAAAGACACGTGTCAGCTTTCCACGTGCTGCATGGCATTGAAAAACTCAACCATTGTTCTGTCTTCTCTTAAAACTACTGCTGCTGTTTTCATGAAGACGTGTGGTAGAGTATACCAGTGTGTGTGTTGAGATGGTTTCTTAGCAGGGTGACCGTCCTGAAGGCTCTTCCACACAGGTGACATTTGTGAGGTCTCTCATCCGTGTGGCTCTTCATGTGTCGGTCCAGGTTGGAGCGTCGAGGGCACGTGTAGCTACACAGCTCACACTGAAACGTCTTCTTCACTCCTGACACACAGCAATGACAGACACAGACCTCGCATTAAATGACAGTGTTTGAACCATCACCCAGCGTTACCTGGGGCTGGGTATCTGTACTGGATACCTTTAAGGTATCAACCGAAGTAACCCAGTACTAAGTAGTATAATAATGTAGCGTGCGATTGGCCCAAAACCACTACAGCTACAACTCAAACTGAATACGGAGATGTCTAAACTGGCGGCTAGCAGCTAAGGGTGCAAACAGCGATAATGACGGCAACAGTGCCAACATAGTTAACAGTGTTAATCTTTGTTTTAAGTGGTATTCACTTGTATTGTCACTGAGTATGACATTTTCAAGTGGACCCCAGGAGGAATATCGGCTGTGATAGAGCAGCTAAATGAGATCTGAACTAACACATGAATTGCAATGCATTGTGGGTGTGCAGTGAGCACTGTGAACATTTTCACTTCACAATCCATTTGAAGTAACTGTGACAGTATAGTATAGAAGAGCTACTTATGTTTACTATAGTTAAGAGTGATGGGTAGAATCTAGTGGTAAGTAGCAAATGTGGCTCATATGGCAGTTTTTAAGTCTTTATGGGTGGCACAAGACAGCCGTGGCTGTACTCCAAGACAAACCAAATCAAAATGGTGTCACTTCCATTACGCCCTCAGTCCAGCAAACAGCAGTGTCTCACCTTTCTTCTTGATCTTGGTGGGTTTGGGTGGTTTCATGTTGCCCACCACTTTCTCAGCATTGACCTCAGACAGAAGGCCCTCCTGCTGTTCCTCTTCAAAGTCATAGACACTGACATCCATGTCCTTATCTCCTTCAGCGTAACGCAGACGACTCTTCTTACCCTGGACAAACAGCCATCACACCGCATGTTAAGCTGATGACAGTTAAAGCTTTTAGCATGTGGTAAAAAATCCAGTTCAGAGAAGAGTGTCACATCCCCTACAACAAAGAGACTGATACCACACAGCTATCTTGCCTTCTTGGTCTTCCTGAATGCTCCACATGGGGGCTGATAGTCTGGGTCTTTAGCCCAGGTTGGGTCGTCATTCAGAGGCTGAATGGGCTCCTCCTCCACTTCGTCCAGCAGCTGGTTCCCCACCTCCTCATCTTCCTCCTCTATAGGGTGGGTTTCTCCTCCCTCCTCCTGCTCCACTGTCTCCACCTCCCCATTAGCTCCAACCTTAACCACCTACACATCAAATGCATTCATTGTCAATTCATCACTAAGACGAGTGTAAAAGAGAAAGTATGTGCTATGTCTTTCGTTACTGAACAAAAAATGTGTACGCATTTTAAAGGCAACCAGAATAAGTCAGTTCAATACAAATATAAATTCCTGTAATTTGAATTCAAACATATGTAACTGCACACCAACCACCGTCACTAATACGCCAGTAGTTCAAGTGACACAATCCTCCTAAAAGTGATGCAGCTGCTAGTTTTCAAATGCAGTCAGGCATAAATGTTGGAGTTAAAGCCCGACTATGAGCGCGTCTGTCCGGTTACCTGAAAGCCCTCCGGCAGCGGCAGGGTGTGGCAGATGACCGGGTCTCCGTCCTTTGGCATAGCAGTGGTGTCTACATAGGTGCCTTGCTGCAGGGCCTCCACAGTAGTGGCAGAGACCGGCACCTGGACCAGCTGGAGCTCCCCGAGACCCAGAGCCGCCTGCTCCTCCATGTTCACCACCTGAGAACGAGGGGAACTGAGGTCAGCACCCACCAGACAGCGATACAAGAGGAAAGAACTGGAGGATTCTATCACGTGGAATGGCTCCAGAGGAGCGCCTACCTGTAGAGTGATGATTTGAGTCTGGTCCACGGTTGTTACAGTTGCTTGGTGAGCGCCACCCACCACCCCTCCGACGACACCCACTGTAGCATCTATCACCTGCAAATCAACTCTATTTTAATGTTGGGCAGAGCTACATACTCCAGCAGGGACATAAGGAATCCTCAGTTCAAGCTGAGAGTGACATCCAAACAATCCTTCTTTAGAGAGCAGGCCTGCTTCCTGCTTCGGCTGCCAGGTCTGGACATAAACACAAAGCTGTTGACAGTGAGCTTACCTCAGTCTTCATCTGCAACAGGGTGGGATCCAGTGAGTCCATAACCATCATTTCAACCCCAGCTCCACCGTCCACACCGACCCCCACCCCAGCATCCATCAGCTGCTGCTGAGCAGCTGCTACCATGTCCTCGTGACCTGAAACACAACATTTCTGGGAATAAATTATTTAACCACATTCTCCACAAAAACTTGCAATAATCGTTTCTACTTTCACTGGAAATCTACTTCTCTGTGCTCTTTCTACATGTGGGACCATTTCATGTGCAATTAATAAGAACCTTGTCCCCCCACCACGCCCCCGGCTTCTGCAGCTTGCTGGAGGAGGTCGGCCACCATGGCATCCTGGCTGTGAATGGCCTGGATGGAGGGGAAGTCTTTGTGCGGGACCTCCAGCCCTACACCCTCTGTTGGCCCTCCGTCCATGCTGGGTAGGAACTGAAATATGTGGGAACAAAAATGATCTAGCAGTGTATTCCACCATTTTCTGGCTTTTGAAGCCATCAACTGGAAACATGTTTGCTCTATTACAGTGGGGTTCAGTCTTACATTTACCCTGCAACTCCCCATGAAACAGATACCTGATTAGGGTGAAAACCTTCAGACCCTTTCATCACACCAGACTGTAAACCAACGTGTTAGAGCTGACCCTTAACTTTATCCGTCTGGTTCACGTCGGTGCTGAGAAGGGTTAAACATTTGAAATTGAACTTGAATTCAAAAACCCTCAGGAACCTGAGATAGTTGTGTTCTTGTGTATCTGTGCACACATTGCGACGATGGTCGTAGCCCTACTTCTAGTCTGACCAAACGGCCATGATATTCTATTTACTGTGACAAAGTATTAACCCTCTGAACCGTTTGTTTGCTCCTGTCACACCGGTGTTGGTCTCAGCCGAGATAATCATGGCTTCCTTGAGGCGCTTGAGGAGCGTCTAGTTAAAGCAAACGGTTTATTTGTGGCGAGATTCTAAATGAGACATGTTGATGATGAAATATCACAATCCGAGCTTCGTTTCGACTGCTTTTTCTGATGGAAGCGTTAGTCACACATGGCATGTTTAAGGACCGTCGGAAAGATACAAATCTGACGAGTATGACTATTCTCACAGCTTCTGGCTGTGATAAACGGTGCAGCTGGGCGACTGTGGCTCAGCGGTAGAGCAGGGTCGTCCTTCAATCAGAGGATCGGCGGTTCGATCCTCGGCTCTGCTAGTCCATGACGATGTGTCCTTGGGCAAGACACTTAACCCCAAGTTGCTCCCGCAGTATGTGAATGTGTGTTAATAATTACATAGTCCTGATGAACAGGTGGCACCTTGCATGGTAGCCCTGTCATCAGTGTGTGAATGGATGAATGATGACATGTAGTGTTAAAGTGCTTTGAGTGGTCAGAAGACTAGAAAAGAGAAACAAGTAGAGTCCATTTAGCTTCGGAGATTGTTTAAAGAAAACATGTTCCATCCCGCCTGCAGGTTTTGGGGTTCAGAGGGTTACAAAAACAAACCGCATATAGTCACATTTGAGAAGCTGGAACTGGGAATACTATACGCTTAAATAATGAATTATCAAAATGTTGTTTCAGCTCTAATACTCTTATATAAGGACAGAACTGTTAGTAGTGTGCTATGAAAAAGAGGGCATCAAAACATTCATTGGCTGGTGTATTTTCATCTAATAGATATGAAAGAATTGCAATATGATTTGTACACACACCATTATGTGACTATAATCATTCTGTTCATGAATCAAATCCTGAATTCCAGGGAAAGAGTGATGCATCAGCAGCAAGTAATGCTGCCGAGTGTGGTTTATTGTCAGGACTGACAGTCACAGTGGGCTAACGGAGCTTAGTTCTGCTCTTTGTTCAACTGCCTTCAATCTACTGCTGAAAAAAGGTGTTTGAGTGTGACATCTTTCAAACAGCCCATTGTTGTTAACACTACTAGTGTTACCTGGAACAGCAGCGATAAATTAACTGTTTTCATGATTTCTGTAGGCCGGGCTGCAGCATGCAGGGTTGTGATACAGCTGCTCTCCCTTTAGTTTGCTGCTGAGCTTTGCTGAACCAAATGCCTGTCTGCTACCTGACTGTCCCTGTCAACCTGAGGGAGGGAAGAGGGAAATGTTACACAGCTGCACTGATACACCCAGATGTTTCCTGCACGCACAGACACGGCGACTTTAACAGCCTACACATCTCTGATAATGTTAACTGTTCTGTTCAAAATCATTTGAAAGCCTGTGGTTGAATATCACCGTTTGTATACCTGGGAGGGAAAAACTTCATGCAGACAGTTATGCCAAAATTAACTGTTTTTGTGAACATCAGTTCAAAGCAGAAAACCGTGCAACACTCGGCACTGATGTGTGACTCTCCATAAACACTGTGAAAGGCTCCACACTGGTCTGATAAGTAACCAGACGTTGCAATAGAGAGAGCCGCGTCAGGTTCATTTTTCCACTGTTAAACGTCCCTCTTTGTATGCATCTTGGTCACAAGGACTCACAAACGCTGTCTTTGAAGGTTTCGTACAAGATAAGAATCTTTAAAGCGGAGGGTTTTTTTGCCCTAGGGTTTACACATATTGATTGATAACCACAGGCCTTGAAATCCTTTCTGAACATTTCACAAGCTCTAAATCGTATTGTCCCTTGTTTTAAAAGCACAAGGGAAAAAAGTCACTCGTGATTTTGGTCCGTGCTGAATTGCCACACATTCACAGTGGTCTCAACTGTGTCGGCCATTGTGTACAATTTAACTAAACAATGATTGAACTCTTTGACCACGACTGCCTCATTTACCACTATATGACAAATACAGCAACACGACTTAGATTTTGGATAATGTGACTATTTTCTTCAACAACCACAGTATCTAATAACATAAACTCGGAAAGTAGTCAACTCATATTTTTTTAAACCCCACAGCTGCATTCTGGTCCTAACGGACTGGTCCATGTAAAGTGGACCTCAGTACTGACACAGGTGGAGCAGCTGCATGGCCGAGTTTGTGAGAACAACTGCTTGTTTGCAGGTTTCGTGTCCACTTGTCTTAATGGTGCTTAATGGTGGAAGCCGGGGAGGCTCTTGTAAAGGCCTTCATAAATGCTTTGCAACACATTTACCACAACAGGGCGACGGCACTGAGCTGTCGCCTCCTTGCCGGCATTTCTATAGCGGTATTTTTGTAGCTCTCCAAGCCGAATCGTAGAGGGAGCTCTCTGCTATAACATACATCTGTGGCTGTGATGCTCACGGTGGGCTTAGAATAGAGAGACAAGCGGGCAGCGGGTGCAACAACAACTGCCAAATCAGACCACAGCACCGTTACGGAAAAGGGAAGAGAAATGCGACATTTGACCGCGGAAGAGGGCTGATTTCGGGGGAAACACGCGTCGTGTGTTTGGTCTTAGAGAATCGGTGACCACTGTGATCTCCGTTTTACTCGAATGCCTCGTCACTCTCTTCGCTGGCCCGAGCGGAACTCTCCGCGTATTTACTGCGCAACCAGAAAGGCGTTTTGAACCGACTTAAATGTCAATAAAAGTAAGGACAGGTGCGACCACAACCAGCTCAGTTAAATGATGTACTAAATCGATGTTTTAATGTGGTTACTTGTTGGGATTCCAGCACTTTCAACAGTCCAACGTAACGCTACGACGGGAGAAGGGCCTAGCTGCCGTGCAGACCTAGCTAACGCTAACTGTGGGCTAACGTGAGTCGCTACATTTGTTTAAGTTAGTATGAAACACGCTAGAACGTGGAGTCAGCGGAGCGTCGTAACATACTACGCGGCTGTTTGCGTGCACACCCGTAGTAATGTCATCGCGCATTTAGGGATGTGAATGTGTGTGTCACACCTGGCGTGTATTAGCTAATGCTAACAAGCTAACGCTAGCTAAGGGCGATAACTTAAACCCGCCAGTTTCCATGTCGTCAAGGCTGTAAAGACGGGAAACAAAGAGGCGAGAAAATGGACGCCTCGGCCTAAACTCTCCAACCAAATCGTCGAAGCATTCGTAAGTTATCATCGACGATATTGTGACAGATGCGTGTAAAATACAGCGGGTTGTGTGTACATTTATGACTACTTGGGTTATTTAAACGTATTTTGACGGGGTTTTCGATAACGATAGAGGGAGACAAACACTCTCCGACAAGCTGCCGGACCCAGAGCCCCATCGTGACACCTAGAGGCCGATTAAAGATCCTGCAAACTCCCCCCTTATCAGAAAAGTAGTGATACTTTACCTCTTTTTTCTGTGTTTCTCTCCCCGTTTAACTCGAGCGAAAGCAGAGAGCCCGTGCTACAAAGTTGAACACGCTGGTGAGAAATGCAGGCTTCTTCGCAGTTTGTTTTAATCCCTCTCTCGCTTTAGCAGAGTAGCCTCTGCCACAAAATGGCAGTTGTGAGCTCAGTGCGCCTGTGCGGCCGCTGGGGGGTGGTGTCGAAGCTGCTGTAGAGCCCCTGATTGGCCAGGAGGGGCGCCCGTTGGATACATTGAAGCTCATTCATCACAATGATCAATGCTTCTCTCAGGACCCTCGGAGATATGTCAACGTCTACATTGGAATTAGGCATAACAAGTAAAAACGTTGTAAGATATGACTTCATTTCAAATAAAACAATGTGTTTAAAATGACCTGAGTGCATCTGTTGAATGCACTGTATCAAATTGTGGTTAATACTGTAGCAGTTGACTTGCTGTGTAGCATGAAGTCACATCTATCGGGCACAGTGCATGTTTGCCCAAAATTAAAGTGAAAGCATGACCAGGAAACCAAAAAGTGCACAGAAATATAGACTGCCTTTAAAAGGTTTGAGTGTACAATCAGTTGTGTCCATCAATTATTAATCAATGCACCAATGATGGCTTCGGTCATGGTCCGTAGCTGTTACAGCTGCTGTCTCATCACAGCTTGTGAAGAGGTAAAGTCTGCTGATGCCCTCTCACGACCTAAAACAACTCATCTCAAGAATCCTCCTAACCTTAAGGACGCAGGCACTTCTATGACTGATTATGTTATTTGTATGTGTGTGAGCAGCTCACTGTATAATTAAAAAACATGGGACACATGGGACAATCTTTAAACACATTTTTATATTTTGTATATGTTTGACACCAGAATGCCTGGAAATATATTTTAGAAAAGAAAAAGAAAAAGATATAATATTCCATTTCCAATGCTGCACAATGTATGCAGATTGTGGGGAAAACAAAGTGTGCTGCAGTGTTTTTTTCACGTCTTCATTCTTAAATAAAGTATATCATCTATCTCTTATTGCATCTCTGTTACTATCAAACCTCGAGGCACTTAAAGCACAGAGATGCAGATTGCTGCTGTCCTTTAGAAACTCAGAGTGTAAATACATTTAACACAGTGGAAGCCATCTTATATACATATACAAACAGTCCTATGTTGTGATTCCAGTGACACTGCAGCCTGTCGCTTCTCATATGCTGCAGTATTCAACACAATATACAGCTAGCTAGTTGTCTGATCACCCCTCACAACGTCTGAATGTCAGTTCTTTTTTAGCAACAAGACAGTACATCAGTAAGTCATAATGCATCTATGATGCATGAAATTGGATTAGGGCTAGTGAGAAAAATCTGTTCCAAAATGAATCTCTGAATACTAATTCAGAGATTAAAACCAGAGTTTATAGAGAATTCTTTCATTTCTGATTTTACATTTTTCTGCCAAATCCTGATATTTTTAATCTTATTTCTTATTAATAGGAGTAGGGCGGCTAGTTAATTAGTCGACTAATATCTCTTCAGTCGATTCTTAATGTTTTTTTATATGCTGAATGACTTCAAAGGAACTAATGAGCAAACACAATGTGTTGCTCAGTAACAGGGTTGGCACATTGTTTATTAGGAACCTGAGCCCTCCTGCTTGTCCCATTCTCCTACTCTACTCTACACCAATTCTAACTACTGTATTGAGTATGTGGAATATGCACATGGTGGGGAAAAAATCATTCTGCAGGACAAACTGAAATGGAAGAATCAGAGGACCACCACAGTTAACTCCTCCAGTGGAACATGAATGTCTGAACCAAATATGGATCCATCAGTTATATGTAGAGATATTTCAGTCTGGATCAAACTGACAGACATCAATACAACGTGTTTACATGATAACATTAGCATACAGTATGAGACTGGAAACAGGAAATGAAAAAGGCAACATCACAGTCAGCAGTGTGGAACAAATGAAACGGTTACAATAAACCGGATGAATGGAGTCACCGGGGCCAGACATTTTGGCATCTTCACTGACGACAGTCAACTCTTTAGGAACAATGCAACTCTAAAGAATGACGCCGGAGTTTTTGCATCCTTTTTACCCGTTTACTAAGAACCACGTTGTTGACCTCATGCTGGCAGTTTTCCCAAGCTTGTGTTGTGCATCTTTGTACACTGTATCAGTAAAGTGATAAAGGAACGAGTCCTAAACGATTACATAGTATCTCATAATTACAAGCTCTTAAGAAAAATGAGGTCCTACATCAGAATTATGAAGAAATCCTCATGTTGTTATGAGGTTGTCCTCTCATAATTACAGCTCTTGTAATTATGAGTTACTGAGTCATAATTACAAGAAGTACATGCTGTTATTATGAAATACTGAGTCAAATATGGTCCATAATCACACAATAAGGCCTTTAATGTTTTCCTTGGTGAGTGCAATGGGCTTACTTTGGGAAATGGTCAGCAGCAATGTAAAGACTTTAGTATGTAATTTGTAGTAAGTGGCATAAACATACAAAACCACTGACACGGCCCTTTAATAATTTATGACTCCATGTCTGGAGTCTGAATTATGATTATTCCTATTCGAACGTTTTAGGATGTCAATGTGAACGCAACAGAGGCTAATGTAAATTCTTGTTCTTGAAATTTTTTGTTTGAGTCTGAGGTTCAACTGTTATTGATGTGAATTTAAAGAGAACTGATCTCAGACCTGGACGGACCGTTCTATCTCTACCCAGTAATCTGTCCCCCCACAGCAGTCTGTGACAGGAATACAAGTATTGAGTGCCTCCAAACAGAGCATCGCCCCTTTAACAGCAGATATGTTCAGAGGTACAGTCATTGCAGTAAAAACACATCTTATAAAACAAAGTATACATTTACAGACTCTGTTAAGATTTAAAAACAAAACAATTTACAATCACAGAAAACTGAATTCAAGTGGCATAGTCATATATGTATTTCAGTGGTGGGCCGTCAGGGCCTGCAAAGCCTTCTCTGCTGGCCTAAATAGAATCACAAAGTTATAGCTATTTTATAATTTAATAATTTTTCTTAAATACACTACATGTATTATAATTTATAAAAATATTGTTCCCATTATCTTATTTTCTCATTGCACAGCTACTGTCTTCCTCAGTTGCTCTGCTTCCAGTGCAGCTTGTTTTAAGTAGAGCTTTTATCCAATCAGATTTCACCTCTGTGTCTCTAGGTAAGAAGAGAGGCCCGAGGCCTGCAGACTCACAAGTGAATCCATGTGCAGTTTAAGTGAATGGGGACGATATTGTTGATTGTCATAGTGTTCAACCAATCAGATCTTTAGTTTGACATGTTGGGCGTATTCTTTGAGTGTCAGAGCCTGCTAGCTGGCCTACAACTACGTCAGCATTAATGTGCAGCTCAGTTTTCAGGTGCAGCTCTGCAGTGAGGTGCAGCATGTGCTGTGATTGGTCAGTGGGCGAGCACGTGACTATTGTGAAATGAAATTTAAGGTAGCCAGCAGAACTTAGTTGAAGTAGTAAGAGTTCAAATTGAAAGATATGGAAGAAATTATGACATTTTTAGCATTTTGCTTGGTGTAGATTATTTTCTTTTTTACCTAGCTTTGTTTTTTGTGGGATTAAACTCTTTGTCAACAAAGAAAGGAGGATGGAGTTTGTCTTTAAGTGAACAGCATTCGGTAAGTCAACTGCGTTTGTTTTTGTTCTGAATGGCCCTCGAGTGTTTAGCAGAATGCGTGTTGCTGCAGGTCTGCTGGATTGATTTGTTGCTTTGTTGTCATATGAATATATGTGACTGGTTCTTGTGAGTTCGTTGTTGTCATTGTGTTAATTATATTGATTTGGACTATATGCATTGTCCGTTAATGACGAAGCATACCGTCATGTGCAGAGTTATTGTCCAGACAATTGAATCTGTTTGGGCTGTTTTCTTTTACAAAGCAAGAATGATGGTCTGGAGAAATGGGGATTGTGTGGTGATTGCTTTAGCTCTGTTTGAATCAGTAGGAACAGATAAACTCTGCGGGGAGAGTTCGTAGCTTGTGTGCTGCTGTTGTTTTCCTGCTAAGCTAGTTTAGCGTAGCCTCCCAGAACACACGTGCGGTGCCTCAGCTGTGTTTTGTTTTTGTTTTTTTTGTTCCGGGTTCAGAGGTCACACAGCCCGTTGTCTCCTACGTGAGCGCAGTCCACCGAAAACATTATATTTCCCACAATTTAAGCTTCTGCATTTTCCAAATGCACTAGTATTATTCAAACGTATTGTTGGGTGCGTAAGCCTCGTACCGAACGGTTTAATACGAATACGTGTATTGTTACACCCCTAGAAAGAAATAACCGTAGCTGTGGCGTCATAATGAGGTTATTAGGAGGTGGTTCAACTGTAGTAGGACAGCACAGAAGGCCCAGGTATAAAACGCACGGCCCGCCACTGATGTATTTCCATAAAGAATAAGATATGTCATTATTATAAACAGTAATGGCACTGAATCGCTGAAACCATTCTCTGTGCAGAAGCAGCTTCACACCTTTCCTACAGTCTCAAGCAGAACTACAATGTGAGCTGTGCTTTTTCATCCGGTGCCAATAATATTGTCAGTGTTCCACATAAAGGCCTGTGAGTCAGTCAAAATACGTCATTTGTTTAACAGCAGTAGAAGTGTTTGGAGCTGCTGAACCTGCATCAAAATGTCACCCAGTGCGGAGCAGTGAAGCCCCGTCACACCAGGCTTCACAGACACATCCCGATGTGAAAGAACACGTCCGACGTATACTGTATATTCCCATCATATCAACAACACAGTCTTATGACCTGCATGACTCTCCAAAGTCAACCTCCAAGTCAAGAGTTTGATGCCCGCTGTGATGCGACGCGCTCAGTAGGAACGAGTACTGGTTTGGTTCTTCAAGATGTATTCCATACTTGCATTTCCTGAAGCCTCATGTTGACGCTTTTACAGCATCTAAAACCCCCAATATGTCAGATCTTTTTAGTGCCGAGAACCCCACCCTCCTCACTCAGTGATTGGCCAGGCGGTTTGGGGCTGTGACAGTAGGCGGCGTTTGAACGTTTCTGTCAAGCTCTCACAAACAGGTGCGTCACCTTGAAAGCCTCGGAGAGACAGTCTGAACTGTGCAAAGTCCTCATTCATTGTGTCGAGACTGTACTAAACAGAGAGGGATGATTAAACCAGTAGGAGGCTTTTCACTCCACCTTCTGGTGAGAAGTAATACTTTTACCTTTAGATGTAGTCAGACTAGACCTTGTATAAACTAGTTTGATTGAGGTGCGAGTGCAGTCGAGCCATGAGGGTCATAGCCAGAGAGGAACAATGATTACAGCCACCAATAACTGCTCAGTCTAATAACCTTTTTTTTCAGGAATTATGTTTTCAGGTTGACCGTCCATACCAAGCCCCCAGGAAGAGTGCCGCGCTTTGAAGCTAATTTTACAAAGTGGCCAAACCTTGGAATGCCATGAGGCCCAAACATCTTTTTCTCATAGACTTACATTGGAAAAGAGACGTCTGCAAATCAGCAGTTTTTTCTTTAAGGTAAATCAAGTTCCCAGTGCAAACACTTAGTGCTTAGTTAGATCATTAGGTCCTAAAAGTTGTAAAATGCACTAATAGCTGAATCCAGAGTTATTGTCCGTTCATGTGGATGGGCCTGAGACCGGGAGGCGGGGTTAGCGGTTAAAGGGAACACTAGTGCGCCTGTTCTCCGGGTTTACTGATGTGGAAGATCGCTGGAAGATCCAGACAACTTTATCTGATTTTCCTACTT